>PVKA01009906.1:0-66468 GCA_004027165.1 Ctenomys sociabilis
TCCTGTCTTACTGGAGAAGTCCAACATTTTTTATAAATAAAGAGTAGAATAAAGATAATAGAAAACAAGGAAGTAGATCTTTTGCAAATGAGCAGGGGATCTGGAGATGGAAGGTGGGGAGAGGGAGGAGCTGGAAGGAGTGTAGACTTGTTGGTTGTGACCTGGCTGAGGAGGGCAGGCTCTGTCCGGGGCTTGAGCTCTGACGCCCAAGCAGCTTCATGGCCAACCTGAGAAGACCCTCTCTGTGGGAGCAGAACAGAATCTCGGGAACGCTGAGGGAAAGTCATTTTTCTACACCTTCCTGCACTCCAGCACTGAATACCCGGGTCATTGGTATATGCTTGGGGCTCTTAGTCTGCTGTATTCCTGGAGCCAGCACCCTAAGGCTCAGAGCTTAAGGCTCAGTCCTTCTGGTGGCCCCCCTGTCCACATCAGCTGGGAGTCTGAGCCCCTTTGGGCTCCCCTCCCTGGTTAGGAGGTGGGTGCCCCAAGCCCCTCCTAAGGGTTACTAGCCCAGAGTGAGTCAAGCTCTCAGAGAAACTCCTTACAGACCCTATTCCCCATGGAGATGCAAATTATGTGTGGGTGAGGTATGGCCAGGTTTCAGAGTGCCCGGTGGGGCAGCAAATCTGCTCCAGTCCTGGGTTGGGTTTACCAGACTATGGGATTTTCAGTGCTGAATCTCCAGCAGCCCATGGTCAGCAAACAGAACAGGGGCTACCCTGGGCCTTGGGCAGGTGGCCAGCTTCCACTTCAGGGACTCGCTTGTGCAGTCCTGCTTTCTTCCCACATCTCTGCCTATTTCCCTCTTGCTGTTACTTTTATTTATTTTTAAAACACTGCACCATTTTATTATTTCATTTTTATTTATTTTATTGAGAAACAAATAGGAATGAGACAGCTTCAAAACTGATTAGTCGGACAGTTTCAATAATTAATACATTGCATATTGTTGTCTTCATAGTGGTTATTTATAGTACAAGATGAACACATGATATCCTGTCCAAACACTATTTGTACAAATCTTTCCTTTCATTGAATTAAGAGAAAGTAGCTGTATATCTATCCTATTTTGTATATATATAAAGGATAAAATGTATATATATATATATATATATATATATATACACACACACACACACACACACACACACACACACACACACACACACACAAAATGGTCCCTCATTTGTATCCCCTTTTTTTGTTTAGTTTTGTCAGAGATGGGTATTTGATTGCCATTTAAATATTGTAGGTGCATGAATTCAGCGAAATAACCCAATGTAGTCCAGTAGTCCATAGTAGTAGTGGGTTATCCTAGGACTGGCAATGTCAGAAGTTGTTGGCTTGAGCCTTTTACAGCTCAGCATATTAATATGGCTTTATTTTTATACCACCACAAAATATCCTTTGGGGGGCCTGCCCTCAGCTCAGTTGTTTAAGCACCTGCTCATGCAAAGGCATCAGGAGCAGGGTACCACAGTTCAATCCCCAGTTCCACCTGCCTTACCAGACCTGCCCTTCAGGCAGCTTGAACCCTCAAAAAATAATAAAGCAAAACAAAAAACTAAGGTGCTGTTACTTTTAGATGGAAGCATCCATTAGAGGTGTGTGCATGTGTGTGTGTGTGTGTGTGTGTGTGTGTGTGTGTGTGTGTGTGTGTGTGGTACTGGGGTTCAGAACAGCCCAGACCTTGTGCATTATTCTAGACAAATGCTCTACTTTTGAGTTACACCCAACCCTGATATTTTGACAGGATCTTGCTGTGGAGCCCAGGCTGAGCTCAAACTCGTGATCCTACTACTTCAGCCTTGTGACCCTGGGATTAGAAGCATGCACCATCTGCACCATCGTACTTAGCTGGTAGATACACTTCTGAAATCATTTTTGTTGTAAAATAAAAGACAGACACAATAATCAACATACAGTTTATGGGTCTGGAGATATAGCTCAGTGGCATAAGCACTTCCCTGGTAAGTGCAAGGTTCTGAATTCAATCTCTGGGACCGCAGCAAACAACCCTCCAAACCGCAAACATATAATTTAATGTGCTTTGATGATGTGCTGTATCTGTAACCCCCACTTAGATTAACAAGGAAAACAAAACACAGCACGTTGTCAGTCACCCAGAAGCCCCTCCATGCAGCCACTTTGGTTGTCTACTGAAGTTTCCTCCAGCACTTTGTTAGTCCTGTCACCCTTGTGAGCACCTCTGGAAATTAGGCTTAGCCTCATCTTTAAAAATATCTTTCTGTCTTTTAATTTTGCATGTCCCTTCCTCTCTGCTTTCCCCTATAATTTTTCTGTTAAAAGTCTGGGGGCAGCAGACCTGCACATACTTCCTTGATTTGCTGCGTAATGCTTTTTAACTTGGTGAGAAAGGTTTTGTAGGTGTGGTGAAGTCTTGCTAGGAATAATAACCCCTGGCTGTAGGCAAAGGCAACAGGATTTGGCAGTGGGGTGAGATGGGGTTCAACTTCAGGTGCAGTGGGAATCCATAGAATCCAAGAACAGAGGTGGGAGGCTTCTAGAGGCTTCTATCATTTTCTTAATGCCTATCAAGTGAGAATTCTGATCTGTGCTGTGGGTCTGCATTTTGACATGTTTCTATTGTTTGTAAGAATTTTATTCTTCTCTTCATCCTCTTTTCTTATGCTAGCATTGCATAAAATTTGATCTTTTTTGTTATGTTCGCTTTCTTGTAAAGTTAGTTTTCCTCATTTAGAAAGTCCTGGTTTCTCTGACTTTATGGAGCCCCTTCTGTACCTTTCCCTCATTCTTCAGTTTCTGTTTTTTAGTCCATCCTAGCAGCGTGTAATGATCATACCACTGGGGGAGTCGGTGCATGGCCATCTCCGTTCTTTCTGTCCCCTCCTCCTTCCTTGTCTTCATCTCTTGGTCTTCCTTGTAAATAACTTTTCTTTTTAAGGATTCAAACACGTTGCTGTCCTGCTCCATGGTGCCCTGAGTTTCTCTGCTTTTCCAAACACCTCCAACATCTTGCTGCACAATGCGTGCTGCTCGCCTGCATGTCCCTGCTTCCCTGCAGAGGTCCCTGGGGGTTCCCTAAGTGTGAGTGTCCCTGAGCACCCAGGGATTCTGCTTTCTTGGTGTCAGATGCTCCAGCCTCCCTCCTCTGCACCCAGCCCCCAGGCCTGCTGGGAGATTGTCCTTGTGGCTCAGGGTTTGGTTCTTAGCCACGGCATTTTGGGTTTGTTGGGAAACCTTGTCAACCTGTTGTGCTAGAAATGCTGCTGGTGAGTTCTGCTGTCTGTCTCTTTCCTGTGAGGAGATGAGTGAAAGCAGAACGTAGATGCTGATGTCAACTTCCCAGAGACCTTTAGAGTAAGAACAAAAGCAATACATGAAAGCAGTAATGACCAAGGAGCTTGCAGAAACACCATCTGTAAACGTAGGCAAATTGTTTCCTAATTTTAAGGTGTGGAAGGATTTTTAAGCACATATTGAAAGACAAACACAAAGAAACCAGAAGTAATAAATCCATAATACATACGATCAAGAATCTGTTTTCAAATTGAGACACAAAACAGAACAACAACAACAAACCAAATTGAGACACTAAATCTTTTGGAAGAAAAAGTAGGTAGCAATCTTAAGGACACAGAGGTAGGTAGAGAATTTATGAAGAAAATCAAACTACAGGAGAAATCAAAGAATAACAATTGGATCTTATTCTTTTGGAAAGTTTCTGCATGTCAAAAAAATCATCAGTGGAGTAAAAGAAAAACAAACCATGAATTGGAAACAATTATAGCTGACAACTTTTAGACAAAGGACTCCTATCTACAGCATATAAAAAAATAAAAATATCAGGCCTGAAAAATTCAAAGACCCAGTCAAAGAATGGGCATCTGAGATGAATATACACTTCACAAATGATAATATACCATACAAATGGCAAATAAATATATGAAAAATGTTCAACATCATTGGTCATTCAAGAGATGCAAATTAAAATGATGCTGAGATTCCATCTTAGCCAACAAATAACAAGTGTTGGAGAAGATGTGGGGAAAAAAGAATCCTTTTTCCCTGTTGGTTCAGGCTGATGCAAACACTATGAAAATCAGAATGGAGACTCCTCAATAGTCTAAGATTGGAGGTTCCACTCAAGACAGCTATTCCCCTCCTAGGTATTTTTCCAAAAGAACTGAAGTCATCATACCACAGTGATGTTTGTGCACCTGTGTTTATTTATTTTTATTTTTTGGCAGAACTGAGGATTGAATTTAGGCCCTTGTGCTTACCAGGCAACATGTAGTCTACTGAGCTGTCTCCCCAGCCCCTGCACCTGTATTTATAGCAGCGCAATTTGTGATAGCTAAATCTTGGAAACCGCCCAAATGCCCATCACCTGAGGAACAGATAAAAAGGATGCATTTTTACGCAATGGATTATTACTCAGCTATAAAAAGATAAATCTGAGGCTTTTGTAGATGAATGGATGCAACGAGAGACTGTATTGCTAAGTGAAACAAATCAGAATTACATGTCCTAACACTGTATTGTCTTGCTAGTGTGAAAACCTGCAAGAGGAAATAAAATCTGAAAGGTACAAAGAAACTGCGAAAGGGAAAGAATGTATTCAGTGGGCAAGGATGACTGGCGTGAGGAAAGGGACAAAAGAAATAACCGAAATGCATGTGCAGCACCACCTGGAAAGGGCGCTGCCGATTTCTGTGGGTCTTTTGAAAGGAGCAGTAATGCTTTTTTATTCTTACTTTTTTCTTTTGAATTTCTTGCAGCTTTTTGTTGTTTTTATTTTTTAATCTAGTTATGCAGGTTTATATCTGGTTTTCCTAAACAACTAATTTGAAGGTAACATCATAGAATACAGCAACCATTGTTGAGTTCCTATTACTTAGTGAAATTTTGTATCATTTCTAATGATTTTTTTAAATTACTATTTTGTATTCTTTAAAAAATAAAAGATAAAAAAGGAAAAAGATGTACTTATCATATATGCAGGATAGTTTGGATAATTGTACTGCTGATTTCTGCTGGTCTTTTGAAAGGAGCAGTTAGTGCTTACTTTTTTTCTTTTTATTATTATTTTTTTAATTCCTTATAATTTTTTAAAGCCAATTTTGCAGGTTTATATCTGGTATCCCAAACAACTAATGTGAAGCTAATATCATGCAATACAGCAACCATTTGTTGAATTTCTATTACTTTGTTTAATGAAATTTTTTATCATTTCTAGTGTTTCTTTCTCTCTCTCTCTCTTTTTTTTTTACTGTATCGAATTCTTTAAAAGAAAGAGTCTGTTTTCACAAATCAGCATAAACAAAATAAAAAACAAAGCACAAGTAGGAAAGATATAAATCACCCAGGAATAATATTTTAACTCATGTGTTCTTACAAATCAGTTTAGAAAGAAAACATTTAAAAAATACTTATTTATTTATCTGTTTATTTGGCACAGGGTCTTGCTCTGCAGCCAGACTCTTAGTGATCATCTTGTCTCACCTCCCCAGCCCTGGGATTACAGGCATGTGACACCATGCTAGGTTTTGGGGACAGCATGTGGTACGGGAGATCGAATTAAGGACTTCACACTGTCGGGCAAGGACCTAGACCACCCAGCCATCTCCCCAGCCTTAGAAAGAAGCAAACTTATAATTTATAAAAGAAGACATAAAATAGATATTTTCCATTGAAAATACAAGGTGAGATGACATTATTTTAAGGTAATTGATGGGCCAACCATGCTGACATACATCTACAATCTCAGCACTTGGAGGCTGAGACAGAGGATGGCCATGAGTTGATGGTCAGGCTGAACTACATTTTGAGACCCTGTCTCAAAAAAAAGAAACAAAGAAGAAAAAGAAAAGTTATGAAATTCTAAATTAAAAAATATTATAAATATTATGTTAAGTGAAATGTGTTACATCCATGTGCCAGCTGCCCATAATGAATTTAATCTTTATGTACTACAAAGATACTAATAATAAAAATCAAAATTTTTTTCTTAGGTTTGAGGAGATAGCTCAGCAGTCTAAGTGCCTGCCTGGCAAACTTGAGGACCCAGGTTCGATCCTCAGTACCACATGCTGTGTTGGCCCCAAAAGCTGGAGTGGTGGTACGTGCCTGTGATACCAGTACTAAGAGGCTGAGACAGGAGGATCCCTGCGAGTCTGAGCTGTGGAGAACCTGTATCAAATAAATAAAAGATTAAAAATAACTTTTTTCTTTTGCTAGGCTACTTGGTTATGTATGAAGAATGTTAAAAGAATAGTAAAAGAGGAAAAAAAAGAAAACCCATAATCCCTCCTACCCAGAAATTGCACGTTAAGAACTTATCCTGAAGAAACAGTCAATAAGGTATTACTAAGATATATGTAAAGGAGGTTGAGAGAAACCTAGAAAAATATAAATTCGATTCATTATAGCATTTGTTAAATAAATCATTGCAAACTGAAATAATGGGTATTTCTCAGTCATCGTAAGTGCTGATGTGGGGCTAAATTTGTTGACACAGAGAAGTCAATGATATCAAATGAAACAAAAAACCTGAACAAAAGTCACAGTGAAATCAAACGACCAATTTTTGTTTAAAATATGAGCGTACGGGCCATGTAAGTGTCCAGAGATTCAGGTCAGATGACAGCTGAGATGACAAGGCTGCTTCCCCGGTAGGGCAGGGCCGCCCCCTGCTGGACAGCAGCAGCGAGCACGATCCCCTCCTTTGCTGTCTACATTGCTTGAAATAGGTATTTTACATAAAGATGTATTCGTACAATTTGATTCAACGTTGCATTAAAACTCGCGAGGCCATCATCAGTGCCTGTGAGGTTTGACTTAGCTCTACTCTCACGTTCCCATAACCTGTATTCTCTACCATAGCATTTAGGCGTAGTCACAGGCCAGGGTCATCCCTTAATCACTGGTGACTACGGCTTACTCACGCCTCACCTGCACTAAATGTAAGTTTCCCAGGAACAAGGTGGCCTGTTTCTTTTGCTTCTGGAAGCCAGGTAATGATTTGTGAAAATGTTAAACATAATTGTACACGTTCCCATGGTCCCCTAAATCTTGTGGTCAGAGTTAGTCTCCTAAATCTGCTCTTGGGGCTGCTCTTGGGTCTCGGGGAAAACTTGGTGTGGTCCCAAGGTCCCTGTGGTACTCTTTGGTGTCTGTGATGGGTAAAACTTCACCCTAATCCACAGAACATATGACTGTGTCACAAGACGGTGAAGGAGAATTAAGGTTGCGTGTGGCCTAAAGTTCCAAGCAGCCAACCTTACAAGAGGGAGGTCAGTATTCTGAATTCCTGGGTGGGCCCAGTGTAACCACAGGTCCTCATGTTGGAAGGAGACAGAAGAGAACTTGGAGGGAGGTGGGGGGCGGCACCCAGTGGACTCCGATGGCTCTGAAGAGGAAGGAAGGATGCAGGCTCCAGCAAGGGATGCAGGAGACAGGAAGCGTGCTGTTTCCTAAGCCTCCCCAGGAAACCAGCTCCTCTTTGGCTCTCCCCAGAGAGACCTGCGTCAGGCTGCTTTACAGAGCTGGAAGGGAAAAGTCTCAGTTCATGTTGAGCTGCCAAATTGGTATCAATTTGTTACATAGCAACAGGGCCATAATCATTTTAATCCCCTAGCCTAGTCCCAGTCCAGAAACAAAATACTCTTCAGATGAGTCCTGGGACTAATGAAGGTAACCACCTGTTTGTCTCCACATGAAGGTGGCATGGTGAGATCCCTACTGGGTGACGATGCTTGACGAAGACAATCCTACCTACCCATCCTTCCTCCCAGCTCCATCTCTTCCTTTATATATTTGGTAAGAGAGGAGCCAGGAGCCAGGAGCCAGGAGCCAGGTCCCCACAGTTCCTAAATTCATTTTGCTTTCATATCTTGAGACTGAGTCTAGCCATATGTGTAGCCCAGTGCTGGGTGGCCTAGAATGCATTATGCAGTCCAGGCTGGCAACCTTCCTGGCTCAGCTTCCTTCCTGAGTGCTGGATTACAGATGTGTACCACCAGGCCCAGCTGTTGCTTTCTCAATTCTGGGTCTACATATTTCACTAAGTGGACAATTCATTTCAAACAGAAGCAGAAAGGACCCCATTTTAATCCCTCTACACATGTAAGTAGTGGTTGCAAAATAAACATCCAGATGCTTGCTGTCAGGACACGGCAGCCCTTGCTTCTTTGCTAGCTTCTGCCCTGCATGCGCGGCTTCTCCTCTCTGAGGTCCTCTGCTGGGCCCCCTGCCTTGGAGCCACCAGTGATGGGCTGAAACCTTAGCAGAGGGGCAGGTCACAGAGAATGAGCAAAAAAAAATCTTGTTTTTATTCTAGGACTTGGGACTTGGTGTCCAGATGCTGGAGTACAGCAATATGGGGAAGGGAAGGAGGGGAGCGGCTGCTTGGGCCCAGCAAGGCTCTGAACCAAGACCTGAAGCCTGCAAGGAGAGCAAAGAGAGAGACTTCAGAGAAGGAGGCAGCAGGTACCGCCTTCTCCCCGGGCCTGACTCGCTGTGTGAGAGGCAGCTGCCCAGTGGCTACGGGAACCTCAGGGGCCTCCACAGAGAAGTGCACCAGTGGAAGGGAGCAGTGGACACAGGAGCTTGCTGTGGCTGGTGACATAATCAGGTTCAGATGTCCCCCAGGAGAGGGTGATGGCTGGTAGCATCTTGGAGAGGGGCCGGCTGAGTGCAGAGTGCACAGCAGCTGCGGTCTACACTGAGCAGCCTCGGTGTCAGGGTGGGATGGACCCAAGTTCAAGACGGCAAGAGGCCAAGGAGCTGAGGTCAAGCACCAGGAGGCACACAGAGTGCTCTGGATGCTGCGTCAGCCAGAAACCAGCCTGAACATAGTGGAACCATGGGCACAGGCTGGAGGGGTTTATCCGCCACCGTGCGGTACGTCTGCAGCTGGCTCCCTGGGGTTAGCGGAGGGATCTGGGTTCTAGCTGCATGATCCGTCTACAGGGATGAGAAAGGCACGCTCGGAGGTGGACCTTTTTCCTTTTCCTGTTTTTCTTTTTGTACTTTTTACTATTATTTTTAAAGAATATAATTTTTGTTTCTTTTTTCTTCATTGTTTTTATATGAGTATGAATGCTGTTGCTAGTTTTGCTTTTGCTCCATTCTTGTTTTTATTCTAGTTCTTTCCTGTTTTCTTCACCAGTTTCCCAAAGTTTGTGTAATTTTCCTTTACTTTCCAGCCTTGCTCTTATTTGTTTAATTTAACTTATTTTAATTAATTTACTCAGTTTTGGTCATTTTGAGACAGGGTTTTGTTATGCAATTCAGGCTCTCCTTGAGCTCATTTTGTAGCCAAAGCTGGTCTTGAACTGGCAGAGATCCTCTTGCCTCAGCCTCCTGAGAGCTGGGGTTACAGTAGCCACCACGCTTGGCACAGCCTTGCTTTTCATCTCTTCCTATTTTTCCTCTCATTCTTCTATTTTGATATTTTCCCCTAAGCTCTTTAAAATTTTCTCCCTGAGGGTAAAATCACTGTATTTTGGGCCATATTTACTGTACACTATTTTATAGGTCATTTTACATTTTGTTATAGAGCCACAAACCTATTTGGTATGGTTAAAGGTAGCAAATTAATAGTTACCACAGTTGCAGGCTGTGTTTGATCCTACTGTCATTGCTAATTGTACTACTTTAGCCAAGGTGACGTAATTGCTGTACCAAGGCTGACCTTGCCTAAAGGTCATAAACAATACTAAAGGCCAGTGCCAAAGAACCAGAGAGAGGCTGGGCCAAGTAGCCAGCAATTTCTGATCCCCAGTAAATTGAAGACAGAGGATCTTGCAACAGATTCAAACTCAAAAGCCAGGTATACCTGGAAGCCATGTCTGAAAAGTAGTCATTCCCTAAAGTACTAACAATGTTAGTCCTAAGTACTAACAATGAAGCTGTCTGCCATTGTAACAGAGAAGCCACCCCCCACCCCCAACCAGGGGGAAACTTCTGTCTCCTAGTTACCCAGGTAACAGGTCCTGCTCCTGTCCTGGTTGCTCATGTCTCTTAGAAACAGCTGGTCACTATGATGCGCATGGTGTAAGCTAGCCCCTGACTGAGAAGCCACTCTGCCTCTGCACTTCCTGCTCCCTGATGGCAGACAAGCCCTGACCACTGGAGATCAGGGCTGGTATTTTGGGAGTGATCCCAATCACTGCCTGATGTCATAAACAGATCTGCTTCCGAATCCTGGATGTTGCCTCACTTTGCTGCTGCTTGCCCTTGCTCCATAAGCAATTTATAAGCATCAACCTAGGAATTACACTAGGTTATATTGAGCTCAAAAAACAGCCTAATATTGCACCTAAAACTTCTAGAAAAGAACAAATCTAGCCCAAAGCTCATATAAGAAAGGCAATTACAAAGATTAGAGCAAAAATTTAATGTGATAGAGACTAAGAAAACAGTGTAAACAGGGAATGAATCAAAGAGATGGTGCTTTGAAAGATTAAATACAAGTGACAAATCCATAGCCAACTTTATTTAAAAATAATAAAAAGCTCAAATCCATGCAGTTAGGCTTGAACAGGATGAAATGACAAAACAGCATGCAGAAGTCCAGAGGATCATCAAAACCTATTTCAACAAACCCATATTATATTTTTTGTTGAGACAGGATCTCACTGTGTATTTCAGGCAGGGCTTGAACTCACTATCTAAACATGTGTTCTAATAAGGGGGAAAACACAGAAGAAACACATAGGTTCCTATGTACATATGAATTACCAAAGCTGAATCAAGAAGATATAAAAGTTATAAATAAAAATATTAGTCAATGAAATAAGAGATGCAATTAAAAATGTACTGTCAGGGAAAATCCCAGACCCTGCTAGATTCACTACTGAACTCTCCATGAAATGTAGACAGACCCAATGCTGCTACTTCTCAAACTCTTTAATGAAATTGAAAGGGAAGAAATATTTCCAAATATATTTTTGGAAGCAAGCATTGCCCTGACACCAAAGCTAGAGAAGGATCCAACCAAGAAAGACAACTATAGTCTAGTCTTCTTAGTGAATACAAATATAAAAAATCCTTAATCAGATACTGGCAAACAAAATGCAGGGAATCATCAAGAAGATTATGTACCATGACCAAATAGGATTAATCCCAGGAGTGCAGATAGGTTCAGCATATGAAAATCTATAAATGCAACACACCATATTAACAAAGCCAAAGACAAAAAACCATACGATCGTCTTAATATATGAAGAAAACATTTGACAATGTCCTTACCGATTTATAATTTAAAGTTTTATAGAAAATTGGAATAGATGGTTTTCACCTCAGCCTCATGAAAGCCATCTATGAGAAACCAACAGCTAACATCATACCAAATGGACAAAACCTGAAAGCTTTCATTCTAAAATCAGGAACAAGACAGGGATGTCCACTATCACCACTTCCATTTAATATAGTCCTATAAACATTAGTCAGAGCAATTAGGCAAGAGAAAGAAATAAAAGGAATTGGAATAGGAGAGTACCCAAAAAACTTTATTAAAAGACAACTAGACTTAATAATCAAATTCAGTAGCATAGCAAGATACAAAGGCAGCATTCAAAAGTCACTAGCAGTGCTGTACACAAACAGCAAACTCAGAGAAAAATTAAGGAAACAACTCATTTCATAATAGCATAAAAAACCCTAGGAATTGATTTAGTGAAGGAGGTAAAATACCTTTACAGGGAAAACTAAAGTGGTCTGATAAAGGAGATTGAAAAAGTTATCAGAAAATGGGAAGAGAGACTGGGCGTGGTGGAGTGCACCTGCAACCCCCGCTCTTGGGAAGGTGTAAACAAGCAGATCACTATGAGTCTGATCTAGTAGTGAGACCCTGAAACCCTGTAGACCCTTCCCTAAAATTTAAAAACAAATGAAGGAGAAAGGGAAGCTATCCCTTGTTCCTGGGCAGAAAGACCCAATATAGTGGTAATGGCCATCCTTTTAAAATTGTTATACAGATGTAATGCAATCAAAATACCAACAGCATATCTTACAGAGCAAGAGAAAACATCCATGAAATTTATCTGGAGCTAAAAGAGACCTAGAACAGCAAGGACAACTATGGGCAACAAAAAGAAGACAAGAGGCATCACAATCGCTTACTTGGAATTATACTACAAAGTTGCTGTGATAGAAACAGCATGGTACTGGCAAATCAGAAACCAAAAAGCGAAAACAGACCCAAGGATCAGTGGAACAGATTGGGAGATGCACAAAAACAACAAGAAACACAGTACCTCATCTTTGACAAAGGAGCCAAACACTTTCACTTGAAGAAAGATAGCCTCTCTAGTAAATGAAGCTAGAAAACCTGGCTTTCCCCATGATGAAGATTAAACTTAGAACCATATCTCTCGTTATGCACTAAATTGAAATAGAAAAGGATCTAAGATATAAATATTAAAGCAGAAACAATAAATCTTCTGGAAGATAGAATAGCTAGAACTGTTGAAGACATTGATATAGGCAAAGAGCTTATGAAAAGACCCTGGTCACACAAGAAAGAGGATCAAAGATTGTGATCTCATCTTATTAAAAAGCTTTTTCACAGTGAAAGAAACCACCAACAAAATGAGATAACCTACAGAATGGGAGACAAATTTACCAGCTGTTCCTTAGGGAAAGGACTAGTATCTAGAATACATGGAGAACAAAAAATCATCAGCCCCCTGGCCCCCAGCTTAAAGACCCAATCCAAAAATGGGCATCAGAAATGAATACACATTTCTTAGTTGACAAAGTAGAAATATAAGTAAATATGTTCAACATTGTTGATCATTCATGAGATACAACAATGCTGAGATTCCATCTTACCTCAGAAAGAATGGCTGTCATCAAGAAATCTACCACCAGGAGGGATGTGTTGGGAGCCAGGGAAGCTAGGAAATTGATCAAATTTGTGTAGGTGGGACTAGACCTCAGTGCCTAAAGCAAAGGAGCTACCTCAGTCCAGAGAAAAACATCCTGTCTGGTTAAGGTCAACTATACTTCGCTAGGAAACCTTGTGTCACATGTTGCTAACTTTGCAAAACTATAAATAAAGATCCATTTTGTTGTGAAAAAAGAAGAAAAAAATATATGTATACACAAAATAGGATAGATATACAACTACTTTCTCTTAGTTCATTAAGAAGAAAGTTTTGTACCAATATTATTTATACCAATGTAGACAAGATTTCATGTCTACATCTTGTCCTCCGAATAACTACTATGAAGACAACAGTATGCAAAGTATTAATTATTGTAGCTCTCCTACTGGTTTGAAACTGTTTCATTGCTATTTTATCTTTTTTCTTATTAAAATGAGTAAAAAAATTCACATACACACACACACACACACACACACACGCACATACACACAAGAAATCTACCACCAGGAAAAGGAAATGAACCTGTTCTAAGGGAAGGAATTACTGGGCCGAAGAGGACAGGAGAGGGAGTGGAGGAAAGAGATCTATCTATATGTGTAATCAGGATGTTTGGACGATTGCACTGTGGATTTCTGCTGGTCAATGGAAAGGAGCAGTTAATCCCTAACTTGTCTTCTCTTTTCAGTTCATCTTACCTCAGATGAACTTTCTCTCTTCTTTTTCCTTCCAAGTTTGCATGAATATATCTGGTAATGTGAACAACTAATTTGAAGACAACACTGCAATACAACAAATACTGTGGAATTCATATTACTTTGTTTAGTGAAATTGTTTTAATACTATTTTTTACTCCCTTTAAAATAAATAATGATAATAATAATAATAATAATAATGATAATAATAATAGTAGAATCAACCAGTAACAAATGCTGGAGGGACTGTGGGGAAAAAGGAACCCTTTTCCACTGCTGGTGAGAGTGTAGACTGGTGCAAACACTGTGGAAATCAATGTGGAGATTCCTCAGAAAAATAAAACTAGATCTTTCATTTGAAGTTGTCTCCCTTATGGGTAGCTTCTTGAAAGAATTAAAAGCTTCATAGCACAAGGATATGTGCACACCCATGTTTATAGTGGGACAGCTGAAATAGCTAAATCTTGGAAACAGCCCAAATGCCCATCAACCAAGGAATAAATAAATATGATTTTTTGTACAAGGGAGTACTTCTCGGCCATGAAGAAGGATATGCTTGAGACAGTTGTAGCTAAATGGATGTATCAACAGATAATACTCTTTAAGTGGAATGAGAAGGACATTCTCTCTCTCTGTCTCTCTCTTTTGGCAGAGGCAGGGATTGAACTCAGGCCCCTGCGCTTGACAGGCAAGCACTTATTCCACTGAGTCATCTCCCTGGCTCTGGACTTACATTCTCTGGGGTGAGAAATTGAAAGTTCAAATGAAGACTATAATATAAACAGACATTGGGAAATGGGAAGAAAATGTTCAAGTGAGGAGGAGAACAAGGGCGAGGGTGAGAGAAAAGGGGAGGAAGGAACAAGAAAAAATAATAGAAGGGAAAAATGGAAGTAATGCTTTTGGCATAAGGAGGGGCATGGGTTCAAGGCATGGGAGAATAATGGGGATGAAGAAGAATCAGGCATGCTCCACACAGACAGATTCCCTATGATGGACACCATCACCATGCACATCTAATATGTACCAATGAGGAACAAAAAGAAGGAAGCACAAAACTCACTGAAAACAAACAGAAGAACACAGTGTTTCCCTCACGGGGTGTAAGCTTTCCTACTGTCTCCACACATGCATCCTTCCAGAATCTGCTTTCTTGAGACAGGTCTCACTATGCAGTTTAGGCTTGAACTCATCATAGAGCCCATAGAACTCTCAAACTCATGGTGATCCACCTGCCTGAGCCTCCTAAGTGCTGGGATGAGAGGTGTGTGACACCCCAGCTGGCTCATGGTCTGTCTTCAGGAACTTTGTGGCATCAGGGGACTTCACTGAGGTCACTTCAGTATGCACCAACTGGCTCCTTGCCCAGCTGGGAAAGTGACCAAGCCAGAGCTTGTAGCAGCTGCTGGGCCGGGTGTCTGCTGGAGGGCTTGCACATGCAGGAATGAGCGAGTTCTCATTAGTGTCACTCGCTGGGGGCTCAAGTGGCCAACCTGCATGAGAAATCCCAGTATGTGATCAATCCTAAAATCATCAGGGTCCCAGAGGCGCTCTCACTCTGGGACTCATTACTTTCTTGTAATCCAGAGTGAGTGTTGATTTGGACCCAAGGGACTCATTACTTTCAGGGATCTGTCAAGGGTCACTTCTGCTCTAACTGAAAGTTTCGTCTCTTTGAATTTACAGTACACAGATTTGGGACTAAAGGACACACAGCTGAATTTGAGAAAATACCTTCCTAGGCCTTGGGGAGAACATGGGTGGGGCCTGTCGTCCACACTAGGGCAAGGACACTCAAGGAGTTGGAGGAGCCCCTCTCCTCAGCCTGTCTTGGGCTTTTGCCACTTGCCAACTTTTCCTGGGAAGCAGCACTTTGGGCTGGGTCTGCATGATTGGCCTTTTGGGAATAAGCATGCTCGAGGCCAGGGACTGCCCTGCTCAGCCTACAGTATCTTTGGGGTCCTCCCTGAAGGGTTGTATCTGAAACTTAGAAACAAAAGCCTGATGTTTACTGCCTATGACACTGAAAGCAGTTAACAGGAAATTGTAATGGAAGGACCGCACTCTCTCAGAGAGCAAACAAATCAGGAAATCTCAGGAGTATAAAACTGCAGTGGGAAGATGACCTAGCAGCCAAGTGTGATAAATTCATTTTCATTTTTAATTAATTTTTATGAATGCAATGTGATATTTGATATATCTTGTATAGGTTGTGTTTATATGTACTGGTATGCACACATATGGATGGATGTAAGTAAACACAAAATAGTAGAGTGCGTGCTACACACAGCTCCCTTTGAGGCCTGCCTTTTACAGAGAACGGGTGTGCGGGTGATCTATTCACTCTTAGCGGAGGACATGCATTTTGTGAAGGATGCTGTGGAAGTGCTCACCCCAGGTCATCCTAGTAGGGGTGCCCAGTGGCGGTGCACCTTCCCAGTGGTGGTGTCAGTCTGGCTTAGTGAGGGTAAGGTCGAGTCAGGAGACCACTGGTGTGAAATGCACACTGACCAGCAGCTTGGCTGAGGGCTGCCTCTGTTTTGGGAAGTCAGTCCACTTATTCTCTTTTAATTTTTTTTTAATCAGTCCATGTGTGAAGTTGTTCTTTATCTGTCCTTCAGGTTTCTCACACAAGAGAGACAGCATAGTATTTAAGTTGCATGTCTGCTCCTCTCCTGCCAGCAGGGGCTGCGCAAAGCAGGACTGCTTCTAAGGGTGGCGTCACTGAATACACAGGCGTGCTCATAAAAGTGAAAGAAGCGTGCAGCACCTGCTTAGGAAGGTTCAGGGACCGGGGTTCGATCCCTGGCCTACCATGCCAGTCCTGCCCCTGGGACGTGCTGAGAAGGTGACTGAGGCTGGGCGTGGAAGCATGCACCTGTAATCTCAGCACTTGGGAGGCTATAAATAGGAGGATCACTATGAGTCCCATCTATGTAGGGAGACCCTGTAGATTCTGTACTAAAAAAAAGTGTGCAAACAGAAGTGTGTCTTCCCGAATGATCCCACAAGATATCCCCTTCTTTTTTATTTGATCTCTAAAATGCTGGACATTTCCTACCCTGCCCAGTACTCTCTACTGGGGTAAACCCTGCCTTGGGCAGAGACCGAGACAGCAGGACGTGCCGCCACCTATGTGTCACACTGCAGCGGGACTGCATCTGAGAGAGAGGCCCTGCAGTGGGTGAGCACGCTGGGGCTGGCTCTGCTGTACAAAGTTCTGGGGAAGTTTGTGGTTATGAGTGAGGTATGTGGGTAACACTTTGGGGTTTCTCTAGGTAAAGTTCAAGGGTGTTTGAGTCTATGGGTGATCTATTTTTTGCTCAAAAGGAAATCTGTACTTTGAAGAAGAGTCATGAGGAGAGTTCTAAGGTGGAGGCCTCAAATACAGGAAGCAAATGTTCCTGAGGAAAATCATCTTCTATGACCTCGGCTGACCACAGGCTGGAGGAGGCCCCACACCATGGCACCAGGAGGTGAGAGGTGAGGATGTGCCCGGCCTTTCCTGGATGCTGCAATGAGCTCTGCCTCTGTTGATCTCACTTCATTTTACTTCTGGCTTTACTGAGGCATAGTTGGTAGATAAAACCCTGCATATAGTTAATGTAATCATGCTGGCAAGTTTGGACTTTGTGTGCACTTGGGCTAACTATGGCCGCAATCAAGGCAACAAACACATGGAGCATCTGCAAAGGTCTCCTTGTGTCCCTGCGAGTGTGTGTGTGTGTGTGTTGTTTGCTTTGGTACTAACACTGTATTGCTCTCCCTTTGTCCTTAGGATGAAATCCTTTGCATGTCTTAAAAATGGAGAGTTTTAAGGTACAATGAGGCCTCCCTGGCTCCTTCAGAGCTGGCCTTGGAAAAGTTTTTTCCCTTTCTACCCAAATTTTCTCATATCTTCTTGGGGACAACAGGCAATACCAACCCCAGTGCCTGGTAACTAGAGGGTGTGGGATGACGCTAGTGTTTGAATTTGCACTTCTGTGATAGTAAGTGGTGATAAGCCTCTGTTTCCATATACCTACCAAGAGACTGTACGCCCTCTGTTTAGAAATGACCATTTAGAAATGTCAGCTTTGGGCCAGGGAGATGGCTCAGTGGAATAAGTACTTCCCGGTAAGTGCAAGGGCCTGAGTTCAATCCCCAGTTCTGCCAAAAAAAAAAAAAAAAGAAAGTCAGCCTTTCAAAATATTGGGTTCATAACTCACAATTCCCTATATGTTTTGAACATTAAGCCCTCAGATGTGTGCTTGATCAAACACATGATCAGACTGCCTGCCTGCATGCCCACACAGCGAGGGGCTGGCTTCCTCTTGATTTGGTGGGGTGAGCCAACCGGTCACCTGAGGTCAGCCGCGGGCATGGCCTCCAATGTGCTCCTAGAGTGTGCACATGTCCTGGCCTTCTCCTGCTGCATGAGCTGGAGGCAAGTCGGTAAGTCCCAAGGGAAGAGCATATTAAATGCGAACTTCTCTTACATGGAGACCAGGAGAAACATCTGAGTGACCCCTTCCCAAGGCACCCCGAACTGCTCATTGCCCAGCAATTTGTATGTTTTAAGTATGAGTTCCTTACACATTTTGGATAAGATGTGTGATTTAGAAAAGAAACCCAGACTAGGCTGTTCTCCATACAGCAGTTGTCATCTTACTCTGTGATTTCCTCCTCCTCCTCCTCTTTCTCTTCTTCCTTTTTGAGACAGGCTCTCGCTATGCAGCTCAGGCTGGCCTGGAGCTCACTGTGTAGCTCCATCCACTCTTGAACTCGCAACAACACGCCAGCCTCATCTCCTGGAGAGCTGGGATTGCAGGTGTGTGTTGCCACATCTGCCTCTTATTTTTTGTCGCTTTCCCTTCTTGTACACTACTTTAATTTGATGCAGTCCCATCTTTGTATTTTTGTGTTTGTTGTCTGTGGTTTTAGTTTTGAGGTCAAGTCCAGCACATCCTTGCCTACAATAGTTTCAGGAAGTGTGCAATCCATGGCAAAACAGCTGAGAGAGAGACAGGAGTAAGAAGGGGAGCTCTCCTCTGGGCTTGGTGGACCAGAAAGTGGTCACCTCCTGCCTGTCGAGACCTCCTTTCATTGCATGCCTCAGTTATTCAGAAAGTGCTTTACTGAGCTATCTCTGGGAGTAAGGGAACCAAATGATCGTGAAACAGACTCACTCTGGGTCCAGCGGGCTGAGACCACTTAGCTAGGCATTCTGTGTCCTGCTGGGCCAGCTCTGTGAGTTTCAGTGGGATGAAGCCTTTATGAAGCAGCGATCCTTATGGGGCAGTAGAAGTAGAAGAGTTTGCTCCTGAGGGGGACACAATCTTTTTTGTTGTTATAACAGCACAGAGACAGGAGGGACAGAGGAAAATCAAACTCCTGGAACCTTAACTGGTTATACGATTTGTGTTGTTTTCTGTGTTTTAGAGGGTAGAAGCCAGGTATGTTCTACCTGTTTCTGCAGTCATGGCATTTGTAACAAGTAGAAGTACAGGTCCTGAAAGGATGTCAAGATGAGATAATGGAATTCCTACTTACTTGAAATTCAAGTTTAATTGTATTTTATCTGGCGATCCTACCTATAGCGTATGACCAGGCAAAACAGTGAGTGAGCAGGTCAAGAATCCCTGCTAAACAGCACTGATAAACTTTAAGACCTAGTTTGCACACGAACTTCTCAGAGCTCATAAAGTACAGATTGGGACCTATCCTTAGACTGTGGCATTTTCTCTCTTTTTTCCTTCTTTTTTTCTTTTTCTTTTCTTTTGTTCCTGTTGCTGGGGCTTGAGCCCTGGGCCTCACCACGTTGGGGAAGCGATCAACCACTGAGTCACATCCCTGTATCCCCCAGCCCCGTTTCTGATTCGGGAGTTCTGGGGTGATTCCTGGGATTTGCACTTCAGTCGGCTTCCTCGCAGACTGCTGCTGCCAACTTCAGGCCACATGTAAGAACTGCCTCCCAGAGCGTCTGGTTGGGGGCGTCTGGCACGGGACACTGTGGCTCTAGCTTGGGAACTCCTCCCGGCTGAGAGCTGGTTCTCTGGGCTGGGGCACTTCCGCGTCCAGACCATTCCGGGTTTCTCTAGGCACCTCGGAGGTCCTTGAGTCTCCATGGTGGGCCGTGTGCTGGGGCGTGGCCTGGAGGGGGCGTGGCGAGGAGGGCGGGCCTAGGCTCTGCGAGCGTTCTCTTGCCGGACGTTGCGAGGCCGCTACGCCTCTGGCCAGCGCGGGGTCCGGGATCCGGCTGGGCGCAGCCTCTAGTAGTAGGGTCTGGTACAGCCCCGCTGGGATCAGGTCCGGCCTGTTCTGGTGTGCGTCACCTAGCTTGTGCCGACAGGCAAAAGGCCTTGGAGTTGCGTTTTCTCAACGGTGCCAGAGGCTCACGCGGACGGTAGGTGGACGGGCCCTGTCTCGGGACAATAAGCGGCGAGACACCCTGATTTCAAGGCCTCTTGGGGGCGCTGCGGCCTCGGGCCTGGGGGCGGGGCCCAGGCCAGGCGGAGATGGGGGCGTGGCCAAGTGGGTGGAGCCTGGCGGGGCCAGGGGTTGGGCGGGGCTGAAGCGGGCCGCGCCATAGGCGGTGTGGGTGGTGTGGGCGGGGCTATGGCGGTGGGGAGGCGTGGCTCCAGGAGCCGCGTGCCGCCTCCTGGGCTGGACCTAAGGTTTCACAGGCCCTTTGTTTGTTTCCCTTCTTCTCGCCTTTGACTGGGAGATACCTGCTAGGGAGTGGCCCAGGCCTGGCAGAGTCCTCAACAGCCCTTCCACACTAGGCTTAGCTGAAGGCATTACAATCACAAACTGTATGTTTAAAAACAATTTTCCATTTTGAAATATTTTCAGAATTTGGACAAAGTGGCGAGTGGCACCAAAGGCACCTACAGTACAAGTGGCACCCAGACTCCCCAGGTGGGGCGTCGACTCCTCCTTTAGCCAAGAGGCTGCAGAACAAGGGCGGAAGCTGAAGCTGTGGCTCGCGCTCCGCAGCCCTCTGCAGACCAGGGAGGCCGAGCAGCCCGGGGCTAAGGTTGGCACTGCCTGGGCCCTGGCTATGCCAGGCTCTCTCCACCAGGCCCTGCCCTCCTCAGAGCCGAAGCCTCCTCCCCAGGTCTCTTGGGCCCTAGCTGTGCACAGGTCCTCGGAAGCCTCCTAACTCTGAAGCGGCTCTGGCTTTGTGCGCATGGCTCCTGGTTCCGGTGAATGGCAGGCACTGTGTGGGACTGAGCCCCCGGGGGTGACCGGCGGGCCTCCTTGATCCTTCTGAGGCTGCCATCCCGACTTACAACCTTTACTTTTTCTTCTTTTGAGCGTTAACCTACATCCAGCCAATTTATTATTTTGTAGTTTGAGACAGGTTTTCATTAAGGCCTGCAATTGCACAGGTCAGTCTTGAACTTGTGATCTTCCTGCCACTACCACCCTTGAGGGCTCTGGTCACAAGCATGCCCTATCCCACCAGGCATTTCCTGTCCTCGTTCCTTCCACTGTCGTGGTGTCTTCACTGTTTTGTGCACTGCAGTTGGAATGAGCGTGTTGTAAGTGCCGACCTGGTGGTGTTCTGCCTGTAGTCATCACGGTAGCCTGCACCAGGTGTTTTACAGTGATGGGGAAGAGCAGAAGTGAGTGATGTGCAGACCAGTCGCCTCCTTGCCCCTTTCTCTCCTGGTAAAGACATATCTTCTCTTTACCTTGGATACTACCTCACCCATCTTCCTCCTGGTGGGCGGCAAGTATTAGTGTGTTGCTGGTCTGACCCTGATAGGGAGAAGGAGGACTCTAGGGGCCACCTTCCCACAACTGATGATGTGCTCAAGGCCTAGGTCTCTGCAGTGAGGGGTGGGGATGGGGATAGGTGGCCCTTAGATGACCCCTGCCTGGGAACGGTCACTGGAGATGGAGGACAGTGGAGACCTGAGATGTCTTCCACTACAGCTGATTAGGGAGCAGAACGGGGAGATGGGGAAGATGGGGTTAAAGTTTCCTTTCAGCCTTTTAGGAGGCTTTAGAGTTTTATCTGCTTGACTAAGCAGTACTGGGAGGATGGTAGACAGGGCCAATGAAGCCAGACCTTCCTGTGATTGAGAGTTGGGGCTTCCCTGTGAGTGGGTACTGTGTGTACCCAGCAGGCAGAGTGACTGGCCTGTAGCAGACACTGCCAAGGGACTGGCCTGGGCTGGGCACTCTGAGGGCAGAGGGGACCTGGAGTTGTGGTGACCATAGGTAGTGTGACAGCTAAGCTGCAGGCTGGGAGGGTCTATGTTGGGAAGTGAGATTGGCTTGATGGTGCATTTATTCACTGGGGTTCACTTGGTGTGAACATTTGGTAGAGTGCTATGGACACTCGTCATGGTTTTCAGCCACTTGTCTTGAGTTGTGTACTGTCCACATCTTCCCATACAGTGTCTGGCCACTGGATGGGATGCCTGGCAAGGCTGATAGGTGCATGCAGATAGTAGTATTGCTGTTGCCATAATTCCCCAGAGTGGCCCTGCGATGCTAGATAACAGTCTTGCTCTTCTAGAACTTGTGGGATGTTTGCTGTATTAATGATAGAAAAGGCAGCTTACATTGGAGGAAATCTGAGTTTGGTTCTGAGCCCATGCAGTTACAGATGACTTTGGTAGGAACCCTAGGAACCCTGCGGTGGAGACCTGCATGGTGCAGGATTTTTGTACCCCACCTGCCCTTCTCTCAGGGGGACAGTGAGCCCTGTCCCCTCCCTGGGTCAGGGATAGCAGTGAGGCAGGGCAGGTCTCAGGATGAGTGATGCTACTTTGGGCAGGAGAAAGTTAAGCAGTGGGTCGCAGGGGCTGAGCTCTCCTTGCTGGTGCAGGTGATGCAGGCCAGATAGAGAGTGCACAGGAGGCTTAGTGTCCAAAAGGGAAGCATCAACCTGCGGAGCTGACCTGTGCATCGCTGGTGCCGCCCTCTTCCATGTGGGAAATGTGTGGGTGCCGAGATGCGGCACTGTAGTGGGGTGTGGGGAAGCTCTCCTTTTCCTCACCCCCCTGGCTGAAGCATGGAGGTGGCAAGGAGCAGCTCACAGCTGCAGACATGTGGTTCAACCAGTTTAGGTGGCTGATTCCTCTGGCTTTAATTCACATTTTTCTGATTTCTCTTCAAGAATTTAGTGACCATTTAGGGTTCCATTGTATACTCCCCTTTCACTTCTTTTGCACACTTTCCCTCTCAGTGGGTAAAAGCCTACTTCTCTCACTGGTTTTTGGGAATTCTTCACGTAGTGTGCTAGAGATTGGCTGCTTTCTGGCTGTGTGCATGGTGAGTGTATCCAGGGGGCTGCGGCCTTTGTCTTGAGTGTCTTGATAGATGCTGTATTAGTTATCATTGCTGGGTCAAGAATCACCCCACAGCTTAGAACCTGAAAGCAGCAGGATCACCAGGTGTCATGGCTGCTGTAAGCCAGGAGTCTTGGTGTGGCTTGGCTGAGTTTCTGAGGCTCACAGTTGCTTAGCTAGGTGGGAGGCTGTCCCTCAGCATTCCATTCCCTAAGGGGTGCTAGATGCAGTGTCAAGGCTGGATGCTATGGTTCCCCGCATTGTTGGCTGGGGGCCTAACTCAGGCAGTGCCCTGCCTTGGTGGGCTCATTGCATGCATGGCAGCTGGCTTCCCTCAGAGAGAGAAGGGGAGAGCAAAGGAGACAGAAGGCAGATACAAGCCCCTGTTGAATAGGATATGTTACTGTCACGCTGGCCATATCCAGTCTGTGAAAAGCAGGTCACAAGGCCATGCTCTGGAGGAAAGGTCACACCAGGTTGTGAATACAAGGAGGGAGGAGAACCTTTGGAAACTGCCCTGCAGGCCACCTGCTCGAGTTGGTGAGGCTTAATTGATCCATTTTCCTTTTAATGATCATTTTCTTTAAGAAAATCTTCCCTTGGGCCAGTGAGATAGTCCAGTGGACTAAGCACATGCTTTGCAAGTGCAGGGACCTGGGTTCAATCCCTGACATCACATGCCGTGCTGGGTATGCTGAGCTGGCCACTGAGTCTGGATTTGGTGGTGCACATCTATAATCCCAGCACTGGGGAGGCTGAAAATAGGAGGATCACTATGAGTACATGCTGTGTAGTGAGACCCTGTACCAAATACATTAAGAAAAAGTTCTTCCCTTTTCTGGGTTTCATTAATATGTAAAAAGCTTAAAGGCTTTCCTTTCCCACAGTTCTTTCTTAGTATATTCAGAGCCTCAATGTCTATTACACCTTTGGTGCAGGTGGCTATTTAAATGGACGTGAGTTGAACTCGTCTAACACCAGCAGCTCAGTTTCTCAGTCATACTAGCCTTGTTTCAGGTGCTCATGGGCATGTGTGGATGGTGGCTGCCGTGCTGGGCAGCTCTGGTACAGCTCATTTCTGTCACCCAGGAGATTCTGTGACAGAGCTGGTCCAGAATGGTAGCTGCCATCCCTGGGCGATGGCATGCATGGGTTTTGGCCCCACCGCTTGGGAGCTCAGGTGTTGCACTGCCATCTAGTGGAAATTGGCCATGTGACCTTAAGTATCCCCATGTGCGCAGGACTGCTCTGCTCAGCTGCCTAGGTCTGTGGTCCTGATGGGCGCCTGGCCTGCTCAGCCGGTGAGTGCTGAGAGGACTGCTCTCCAAAGTAGCTGGTTGATCCGACAGCGTTTCCTGTGTGTGTGCCATCTGCTCCCTTTTGCCTGACGGTGAGCCTTATGTAGGAGCTGTTTCCACAGAGGTGGTAAAAGCTGTGGCTTTACAGGGCCTTGCTTCTAAAGGCTGACTTCCTTGTCTTGCAGCTCCCTGGATGCTGAGTGCACACAGGCTTAGTCCTGGCCTGGCATGGCGTCTGTGTCCAGGTAGGAGAGCCCTGCAAGGAGGGGCTTTGGTCAGAGACACTGTTAGCTTAACCTTGGGTCCTGCTGGCATTGGAAATAGTGCTCAGTGAGCAGAGAGGAGGAAGGGAGGAGAAGGAAGGAGAAGGCAGGAGATGAGACTGATATAGTGTGTGGTGCCTGTGTGTCCACTTGATACGAAATCCACTTAGCTCTCCTTATCTTCTGGACAGACATTGGGTTGCCTGGTGTCACCTCAGTTCCAGGAAGATTGCCAGGGGACAGAGCTTGAACCTCCCCTTGAGGGAGGTACTTGGGGGAGCTGGGGTGAGTGGTGCCTGGGTGCTGAGGCTGTGATGGCAGCAAGCCTGGGAGGTGGTCGCTGTTCCAAGACCCATCTCTCCGGCCCATGCAGCTTGGATGACCAGGACCTCAGCCTCTTGTGTCCCCTGGAGTGCTGGGTCCGCAGTGTGGGGCCCAAGAGCCTATGCCTCCACAGCCATTCTCATAGTCAGAGCGATGTGTGCACAGCTTGTTGCTGACCACTCCTGTTGGAGGTGGTGTCCTGGGACATCCCAATGCTGTGGTCCTGGCCAGGCCTCTGGAGCCCTGTGCAGTGGTCCCCACACCTCTGCTCCACCCTCCTGTCCTCGATGGGGCCTGGTAGTTCTTTCTCTGGGTGGACAGCCATCAGAAGCCCTTCTCCAGGAGGGCCTCATCTGCTGCACAGCTGCTGTTGGCGCTCTGCCAGGTATCCTCCTTCTGCCCTGGGCAGTGAGCCTCCCTTCATTTCCACTCACCTCCAGCACACAGGGCGAGGTCTGAGACTGTGGGTCTCACTGCTCCTGAAGTGCGCAGAAAGGAAGGAGCCATTTGCAAGTCTGCTCGCTCTGTTCTTGGATTGGCTGATGAGAGTTTCCTGGGGGAGCCTGGTAGGGAAGCACCTCTGTCGGGCAGAGGCAGGGTTAGGTGGGAAAAGTGCAGTAGCAGCTGCCCTGGGGCCACCAAGTCTAGGCCCCCCGGGACAGGTTCCAGGCAGCCAGGTTTCCCAAGGAAGTCACTGTCAAGTGATGACAGATGTGCCCAGCCTGCTTGAAGGAAAACCTCTTCTGGGGTCCTCTTCTTGTCTGAGGCAAAGAGGTATGAGCCTCTCTTCTGAAAACTAGTGCATGTAGAGGTGGTCTGCACTGACCCAGAGACCCTTCCAGCCCAGTGACCAACACTGAGGTTGCCCAGGTCCCGACTCCCCAGGTCTGAAGTGGCCTCTGCTGACCTGTTCCCTTCTGTTGCAGAGGTGGCCCCCCCAGGGGAGCTGTCCCTCCCAAGGCCAAGGCCGCCAAGCTGCTGGAGGTTCTAAGTGCTCTGGAGGAGGCCAGCACTGGCGGGGCCAGGGAGGAGATTTTCATTGCGCCTCCCGACAATGCTGCGGGTACCTTCACTGACGAGGACTCGGGGGAAGAGGACAGCAGGCACGGGCCCCGGCTTCCCGGCAGCGTGTTGCATGCCCGCGTGGTGTCTGAGGACTCGGGCAGTGGGGAGGACAGCGATGAGCTGGCCCTGCCTCCATCCCCGAAGAGGCAGAAGGCGGGGCTGGAGGCTCAGCGTGTCTGGACCAAGAGAGACATCCAGCCGGGCTTCAGCAGCTGGACGGCGCCAGACCCTCACATCGAGGACCTCAAGCGCCAGGAGCTGAGTCCTGTGGGCCTCTTTGAGTTGTTCTTTGATGAAGGAATGATTACTTTTATTGTTAATGAGACTAATCGTTACGCGTGGCAGAAAAGCGTCAGCCTGGGGCTCACGGCCCAGGAGCTGAAGTGTGTTATGGGTGTACTGATTCTGAGCGGCTACGTCTCCTACCCCAGGAGAAGGATGTTCTGGGAGACCTCTCCAGACTCCCACCACCACCTTGTGGCTGACGCCATCCGCAGGGACAGATTCGAGTTGATCTTCTCATATCTACACTTTGCAGACAACAGCGAGCTGGAGGAGAGTGACCGGTTTGCAAAGGTCCGGCCGCTCATTGTGCGCATGAACTGCAACTTCCAGAAGCATGCACCCCTGGAGGAGTTCTACAGCTTTGGCGAGTCCCTGTGCGAGTACTTCGCACCACGCCGCTCGCGGCGGCTGCCTTCAGCACGGCTGGGCCACAGGATCTGGTGTGGCACCACCAGCAGGGGCTACCTGGTGTGGTTTGAGCCCTCACAGGGCACGCTGTTCACCAAGCCAGTCAGGGGCCTGGACCTGGGTGGCAGTATGGTCGTCAGGTTCGTGGATGCGCTGCAGGCGCGGGGATTCCTGCCCTACCACATCTTTTTTGACAAAGTTTTCACAAGTGTCAAATTGATGTCTGTTTTGAGGAAAAAGGGCATTAAGGCCACAGGAACAGTTCGTGAGCACAGGACAGACCGGTGTCCCCTCCAGGATCCCAAGGAGCTGAGGAAAATGAAGAGGGGATCATTTGACTACAAAGTGGATGAGCGCGAGGAGATCATCGTGTGCCGCTGGCACGGCAGTAGCGTCCTCAATGTGTGCTCCAATGCTGTGGGCATCGAGCCTGTGCGGCTAGCCCGCCGGCACGTGGGTGCGGCCAGGGCACGGGCACAGGTCCACCAGCCATCGCTGGTGAAGCTGTATCAGGAGAAAGTGGGCGGTGTGGGCCGGCTGGACCAGAACATCGCCAAGTACAAGGTGAAGATCCGGGGCCTAAAGTGGTATTCGAGCTTCTTCGGCTACGTCATTGATGCCGCCCTGAACAACGCATGGCAGCTACACAGGATCTGTTGCCCTGATGCGCAGGTGGACCTGCTGGCCTTCCGCAGGTACGTGGCCTGTGTGTACCTGGAGAGCAATGCTGACACGTCCTCGCAGGGCCGGCGGGCCCGGCGGCTGGAGACCGAGAGCCGCTTCGACATGATCGGGCACTGGATCATCCACCAGGACAAGAGGACGCGCTGTGCCCTCTGCCACTCGCAGACCAACACGCGGTGCGAGAAGTGTCAGAAGGGTGTCCATGCCAAGTGTTTCAGGGAGTACCATACCCGCTGAGCTGTGGGCGCTGTCAGACTGACAGAGAGGTGCTGAGGCACAGGTGTGGAGCCCATGGGGCACTGCGCTGCACTCATGTTGAAAGCAATAGGCTGCGTTCCTGTTGACTGGGTTTTGTATTTTTTCCCCATTCCCATTATAATTGTTTATTTTCCTGTATGCTGTTGTGCCTACCTGCAGTATAGATTAATATTTATGTTAGTTTGCTTAAATGTTTACAAATCTGTATTTTATACTGATATTTAAACGTATTCAAATGAAATTTTGCTTTGGGGTAGATTTAAGTTCTAGTAATGATAATCAAAGAACTTAGATAAATAATAAAAGGACTATATTATAATGCTTCATGATTTATAATCTAATGTATAGGCAGTAGTATATTAAATACCATAGTGATACAATGAAGGATTCCTTTTTTTTTTTTAAACATACAATGGTACATATGTTACAGATTTTCACAACATGGATGGCTAATTATATATATATATATATATATATATATATATATATATATGTTTTTTTTAATAAAACAATCCAACACAGATCAGCAGTCCACAATAGAAGTGGGTTATCCCCAGAATTTGTTGACTTGAGCCATTCACAGCTCATTATATTAATATAACTTTATTTTATATACCTCCATTTTTATACTTTTCTGCTAGATGGTTAAGGCCGAGTTAAAGCAAGACCTATATAACAGAAAATGTAACTTTTGTATCAGATAAGGTCAGTCAGGTACCCTCAGTGTTTATCCTGTAACTCTGTACCACTCTTTGTAGGTCCCTTGTCAGTGTCAGCCTTGTGGATGAGTCATGGCCATTGCTTGACCAATTTTCTCTCTGCGGGAAGCCTGAGAGAAAGTTTTCTCTCCATGTGACTCTCCTTAGGCACACTACATGATCTATCGCATTCCTCTGTGGCCCAATGAAGGATTTCTTAGTGATATTTATCTCACATAATGTCAGGCTGTCAAACTCTCTATAGGTAGATAGTCTGCTTTGTATTTGTTGAAAAAGTTAGAGTTGTAGAGTTCACATTTTTTTGTTAAGAATATTTTCCTAATTACATGTATCCATGTGGAATCTGTTTTTATAAATATCATGTGGTAGGAATCTGTATGATTTATTAAAAGGGAAATATATATTTTTTACTGATTTAAGTTTAAAATTTTCTAAACTTAGAAGGAACATATAAAAATAAAGAAATAGTTTATGTTTGGTAGGTTCCAGCACTGTATGAGATTAAGGCAGGAAAATCCCAAGTTCAAGCCCATCCTGGGCAACTTAGTGACTTAGCAAGACCTTGTTTCAAAATAAAAATTAAAAGGTCTGGCGTTGTAGCTCAGCGTGAAGGTCTTAGGCCCAATCCCTAGTATGCACCGAAAACAGTGAAAGCAAAGCAGTCTTCAGGTGACAGGGACTGGTGTGGCCTTCCAGAGAGCCAAGACAGGGTTGAAGAGCAAGAGTGGGGCTGGAGGACTCACTGGTGGCAAAGCAGCAGGCGCAGTCATGAGCAGTATGTGGCTGGCCTGGAGAGATGCTGCGACAGTGAGACAGAATGGACAGCCTAGAGAGACAAAGGGTCCATTAGTTCTGAGCAGTGTGGAAAAGTATTCTCCTTCACAGATGGCCCTGGAATGATTGCATATTCATGGGTGAGAGGCTGGAGCTGGGCCTCCCCCGCACACCGTATACAGCAGCTCACTGAAAATGAGCCAGTAGCTTAAATACAAACACTGGAGACAAATCTATAAGTGTGGGCATATCCACAGTCTAAGAGGGCAAATAAAAGATCCTTTCTTTGGAAAGGAACATTTCAACAGGACAAAAGAATATTGATGGATTCAACTATTAACAAGGTTTTCATTGTGTTGTCAAAAGGCAAAGAAATTGAAAATACATGTTTCAAGTTATAGTTATAACTTTGTAAATCCTCAGTGAATAAAAATATCATAAATGGGGATGGCAGGAGAACAATATGCCAAGTTACATGAGAAGAGATAAGAAAATTGAACAGTAAGGATACCCAGGGGGCTGCTGTGGTGTCAGCAATATGCAAAGGAAATAATGAATAGACCCTTGCGTGGGATGTGCTTGTTCCATACAAGTGGTTCCTGGTGGTAGGGGTGTGCAGAGGTGGCGTACTCGGGCAGGAGCCACAGGAGCACTCGCTTGCGGTGCTTTGGAAGACAGTTTAATAAATTATGTCCGAAACTCTTGAAAATTGTTTTGTATCTGTGGAATAGAGCAAATACTCACCTGTAATGATATAAATAAGAGAGCATAAGAAGGAGATCTAGGGCTGGGGAGATGGCTCAGTAGAATAAGCGCTTGCCCAGCAAGTGCAAGAGCCTGAGTTCAATCCCCAGTTCCACCAAAAAAAAAAAAAAAAAAGAATGAGATCCTCCTTATGGTAGAATAGCAGTTGTACATAGGTGGAAGTGAGATGCCGCTGCTTAGCAAGCTTAGTGTATTTGTGCAAGTAAAGACAGCCATGGTGGTTATGTTTGGGCGAAGTGTGTCTGCAGCAGGACCATCAGTTATAATTGGAGAAGTTAGGAACCACCCCAGTGGAGAAGGCAGGACCACCCCAGTGAAGCGCCCCACATTCCATCTACCAGTAGATGTGGGCATCCCATGTCCCCTCCCACCATTCACCGGTGGATGCATACCACTATCTTGCCAGCATGCACAACCTGAGTTCCATACAAGGAATCAGACTGGCCCAGATTGGGCGTGTCCATCCTACAGCCAGCTCACGTCCTTGCGAAGTAGCAAAGCTACAAGAGGCTGAGAGGACTGCTTGTGTTTAGATGAGACTGAGATGGGGCAAGCTAATGTGTGGTGCTACTCCAGACCCTCCAGACTCTTCTCAGAAAATGGCAGTGGGACAATGAAGACTTGAACATGTTCTGTAGATTAGATTGTAATATTTTACAAATATTACTTTTTTGGCTTTGATAATTATAATTGTTCAAGACATCTATATTCATAGAAGATGGGTAAAGAGTGCTAACACATCTCTGGAAGACTTCTGTAATTTTGAAGTAATTTAAAATGAGCTTTAGAGGAGGGAATGGTGGCACATGCCTATAATCCCAGAACTCAGAAGGCCAAGGCAGGAGATTGCCATGAGTTTGAGGCCAGCCTGGGCTACAAAGTGGGTTCAAGGCCAGGCCAGTCTACACAGCATCATGAGACCCTGTCTCAGTAACTTTGTTTTGAGGAAATTCAGTTTGGCTCTTGTGTGTCACGATGGCTAGGGGTGTTTGAAGATTCTTACTGGGAATGTTCATGGAAGCTGATGTAAGCCTTCCAGAAGCTGCAGCAGTCACTTGTGACTTCTCTTGTGGGTCAAAGGAAACACCACAGTGACATGGACAGTTCTGGTTGTAGCGGCCGTGGGAGCAGGGCCAGTAGTCTTTCCCAGGCCCATAGCCAGCAGGAGGCTGACAGCCAAGCCAAGATACTATTCCTTGTGACAATGTCAGAGGGGAACCTAGAGACAGTGAAGGGGACTATGGAGGCCAACAAGTGTACAGGCAGGGAAACACTGCACAGGCTGCCTGGCCTTGTTCCTGCAGTTTTGTGGAAGTGGTGACTCATGTGCAGAAGATGTGGAGGTCGTGCTGGTCATGGCAGATGGCATTTCAGCCATGTTTCTAATAAATTAGGCACAACTGAAAAACTTGGTGAAGGTTGATGGCAGAGTGGGAGCCCAGGCAGAATGGAAGCTTCTCAAGACAGTGAAAATAGCTGTCAGGTCTTAAGCTAGCTGAACAACTATTTTAAAAAAATGCAACAAAAACTAAATTGGTGTTAGCACACTGTTCAGAAGTGTATTCGTACTGAGCAACACATCTCTTGGAAGCTTTTCATCTTGCACATCTGACACTTTCCGGAGAACATCTCAACTGCCGCACCTCAGCCTTGGTCACTATCATTTTGCTCTTCAGTTCTGTTAGTACCTAATTCAAGTACCTCCTGTATGTGGAATCACACAGACCTTTTCTTTTTTGGTTGGTGATATCACTTAGTGTAATGTCTAGGCTCATTCATGTTGTAGCCAGGACAGGATTTCATTTTTTAAAAAGCTGGATAGGCCTGTTGTATGCATGTACACATTTGTTTTATCCATTCATGGACATGAGTAGCTTCCTCCTCTGTGCTCTTATGAAGCTGCTGTGATGAACACAAGTGAGTGATGACCTCTTCTACATCTTGCTTTTAGTTCATTTTGGATATATACCCAGCACTGGGATTACTAGATCACATGTCAATTCTACTTTAAATATTTTGTAGTAGGGGATATAGTTAGTGGCATGGGGTTCTGCATACAATTTCTGGCATGGAAAATAAACATTTCCCTGAAGGGCACAAAGAGGCTTGTTAGACTTGGAAGCATGCACTCTGGTAGGGTACGGGACTCCCAGAGAGGCACAGTGCAACCTGGAGTGGGGCTATGGGTGAGCTTATGGTGGTGGAAATGTGGAACTTGCGAAGCTACAGGAAGTGGGGCATGGTTTACAGGAGAGAAGTGGAAATCTACTCAGAGGTGGAGAGAGAATGACAATTTAGTGGTGAAAGCATGGCCCATTTTATAGGTGAAGGCATAGGCCCAGTCCACTGTGTTTTTTTAAAAGAGAGGTGTTCTCTTTTCCCAAAAAGCATTATTTGAGACCTTTCAATCTGTGTTTCTATTTCAGGTCAGGTTTCTGCTGTTGACCTTATCAACTAAGTTAATTTATGGATGTACAGTGTTTTTATAGGATCTTGGGTGTGATGGGCCTGGGAGAAGGCCCAGACCAGTGAGATAACTCAGCAGGCTAAGTACCTGCTTAGGCAAGAGCAGGGCCCAGTTTCTATCCCTAGTACCACATGCACACCAGCTCTGTCCCCAGGTGCACTGAGCCAGCCACTGAGATTGGGTGTGGTGGCACAAACTTGTAATCTCAGAGTGGGGGAGGCTGAAAACAGGAGAACCACTACAAGTCCAAGCTGCATAGTGAGACACTGCAACAACCAAATACATAAACAAACAAACAAACCAACAAACAAAAAACCACCCCCCCTAAACTTTCCATCTTGTTTAACTAGGAAAAGAATGATTGTATTATTAAATACAACTAATGTGGAAAAATTCAGCTTTATTCCAGACTTAGAAATACTCAGATCTGATGGCTGATACCTGAGCAGATTCTTATGGGGAAAACTTTTTTCTACTTGTTTTCTCAGTCACTGTCAAGAGTGTCAAGGTTTCTTGCTTCCTCCACTGGTCCCCATCACCAGCTTTGGCATATGCTTTGCTTCCTTGCAAAGATAATTCATGCTAGTTCACTATAAAGTCTTAACACTTTACTACTTATCCATTTTGTTGATGAAAATTCTTCTTCCATACAACCCCCAACATGGTTTGGATTTAAATATAATCATGTTTCTCTTTTCTTTGAGAATTAGGAGATGATCTATGAATATAACTACTAACTTAGAGCCTTTGTTGTATTCTTAGCTGAGGTATGTTACTTTGCACATTCTCTTCTGCCTTTAAAGTGACTGTTTAAATAATTGTGCTTTCACTGTGCTTTACACACGTGGCTTCTGCTCCCCAAGTACCAATTCAGTGGAGCAGGAGGAGGGGTCATTGCACAATGAGGGAAGGACTTATGTCTCTGAGCTCTCCAGCCTGGACTGCACATTGCCCTTTTCTCAGCAAAGGAAAAGGAAACAAAAGCCAAGAAGGCAGGCATTGTGTAAGGGGAACTCTGGTCTGTTGACTGATCAGCTGCTACAATCATGCTTTCCTGGGTGATGTTTGAGATGTAGAAAAATGGGCCTTTCCACCCCAGTTCTGCTCTAGCTAAGAATGCCAGTGGTTTCTTTGTATGAAGAAACTGCCTTTTTAATCATGCATTTTGAACATCTTAGTCAAGGAACAGCAGATTTGTAAAACCTCTGTGGGGCAGGGCCCAGTGTAAAGTTCCCTCTTTTTTTTTTAAATTTGTTTCCTTTGCCCTTCAAACTGTAGATTTTTCCTTTAAAGTAGGGACTTATCGTGCTTGGTTAAAGATTGAGTGGGATTCTAAAATGATAGTAGTAATTGTGCTTCTAGTTCAGTAGCATAAGACAATTAATTAAACTGTGATGGATATACTAGTGAATTATTAAATGCTTCATGATCAGTTGTAGTCCATTACTATAGTAATAGTTCCACATCTAAAGATTTCCCATATCAGCTTGATTATCTTCTATTGAAATAGAAATATGGGTTCATACACTGCTACATGGCAGGAGTGGGATAGAATGTAAAAAGTGCTCATGTAGATAACTATCTATGAAGTCCAGTATATTTATGTATATAAATATAAAGTAAATTTAAAAATAGAATTGAACTTGTAATTAGTTTTACTATATGTAGTTTTTTGTAATAAAACTCATAAAATCAAAAATTGAAGCAGCAGAATAATGTTTCAAAATAAATATTCTATGCTGAGGTATAATGAGTACTGTAGAGAATGCAAATAGCCTTTCATTTTACATGCTGAGAGCTATCCTGATGACTAAAGCATCACTGATTTAATTCTCTTTATTTGAAAAATCTCATCATTACCAACATCACCACTGCTGTCCCCTCTGGAATGAACTGGTAGCGCATATCTGTGCTTGGACTCTGTTGTTTTTGGGGATGTATAAATGTAGACAAACATGTCAGCTATGTGTGCACATGATCTGAATCCACAGTCCAGTCATTCAAGTATGGAAGACCAGAAATAATATGTTGACCTCCACAGAAGGCCGAGTAAACAGAGCTAGTGATAGTCTCTGCCCTGTAATTTGATAGCCATAACCTCGCAGAGGAAGTGCGCAATCTCTCTGGAACCACAGATGGGGAAGTGCATGGCATAGGCCGTGTGCATGAGGGAGGTGAGGGCACCGCTGGCCCACGCGATGGCGGCCATCTGCAGGCAGACCTTCTGGCTCATGATAAGGGCGTATCTCAGAGGATCGCAGTGATAGTCTCTGCCTCTAATTTGAGGTTAGGCAATCTCCCAAAACCTTTTTAAGAGCACACATCACCTCTTTGTTCCTTAGACTGTAGACGAGGGGGTTCATTGTAGGCGTGAGGATGGCACCAAGCATGAAGAGGACCTGATCCAGCATGGGTCTGTGGTAGGAAGTGGGCCTCATGTAGACCAGCATCGCTGGCCCAAAGTAGAGGCTCACCACGGTGAGGTGGGAGGAGCAGGTAGCTAGGGCTTTGTTCCTCCCCTGAATGGAATTTATGCGGTGAGCAGCAAAGAAGATGAGAGCGTAAGAGGTCAGGATGAAGGACAGCGGAAGGAGGAGTACCACAGTGCTTGTCACCAGCACAGCCTTCTCGTAGGTGGAGATGTCTTCGCAGACCAGCTTTAGGATAGCCATAACCTCGCAGAGGAAGTGCGCAATCTCTCTGGAACCGCAGATGGGGAAGTGCATGGCATAGGCCGTGTGCATGAGGGAGGTGAGGGCACCGCCAGCCCACGCGATGGCGGCCATCTGCAGGCAGACCTTCTGGCTCATGATGAGGGCGTATCTCAGAGGGTCGCAGACGGCCACATACCGGTCGTAGGCCATGAGGGTGATTAGGATGCACTCAGCAATTCCTAGAGTCAGAAAGAAGAAGATCTGACTCCCACAAGCCACCCGGGAGATGTTTCTCTTCCCTGAAAAGAAGTCTGTTGCCATTTTGGGTACAGTGCTAGAGATCAACATCAGGTCCATGAGAGCCAGCTGGCTGAGCAGGAAGTACATGGGTGTGTGGAGGTGGGCGTCCACCCAAATCAGAAGGATGAGCATGGAGTTTGCAGCGAGAGCCATAGTGTAGACCAGGAGGATGGCGGACACGAGGCAGGTAGCCTGCCTCACACCAGGGAAGAGGCCCAAGAGGACGAAGTCCCCATCTGAAGATGCGTTCCCTTTATTCATGCCTCCGCCTTCTTACCTGGAAATTCTCAACCTTGGGAAGAAGTGAGAGTTTGAGAATCATGAAAATTTATTGGATTTCCTGCCATTTTTAATCTTTGGTAGCATTAGCAAGCTGTGGACTTCTTGCAAATGATAGCACTTGAGCTAATTATGGCTAAGAAAGAACTGAACCTGAATCAGTGATGCTTTTACAAGGAGATGTGCTTCAAATTCGTTCTCACTTGTCCTTCTTCCAGAACGAATTGCCACCAGCCAGGTCAGCTAATGCCCACTGCATCCAGGACTGCAGAGCAGAGCCAGCAATACCTCTGTCCCTCTGTTTCCCTCACTGCACAGCCATTCCTCCTCTCCTATGTCTTCTCACTCAGCTGATGGAACCTTTGCACAGTCCCTGAGGCTCACCCCACTCTCAATTCACATGTTCTGTGTATCATCCAGTGTTCTGTGACTTGGGTAGATAAAGTTGAATGAACTATAGCTTCTGATGCCAGGAAATAACTGCTTTTCAGATGATGGCTGGTGAGAGGTAACATGAGACAAACACAGAAATGGCATTATAAAGCTGTACATATGATACAGTGGAGAGTCAACATGCTCATTCTGAAGAGAGCTAGAGCAACTGCACAATGATAAGTCTAACCTCCCCCAGCTTTATCTTGCCTAAACTGAGCCTGATCCAGCTGTGAGATGTAGAAGGACAGGATTGTCGACCTGTGTTTTATTTTTTTTTTGTACTGGGGATCGAACTCAGGGCCTTGGACTTGCCAAGCAGGGCCTTATGCTGCTGAGCTGCGCTCTCCCCTTGGTCCAGGACTGCAGACTTTTAGGAAGGGAGTATCGCTAAAGGACTAGGTGAAGAGGCTGAAGCTTCTGCAAGGTCACAGCACTACTTAGTGTGAAGTGACACAGATGACACAAATTCCTGTCTACCAGTTTTCCAATTGCAGCCACTTTGAGATCCTCATTAAAAATACACTTAATAACATTTTCAGTCAACGTGGCCTTGAATTGTTTGCCCTGGTTATTAGGACAGTGATGGCTCCTAGAGTAGGCAATTTCCCATAGTCTCAGTAGCTTCAGGTAGCAGAAGGGCTTCAGGTTCAGATGAAGTCGGAAGTGGTGGAGGCAGCAGATGGTTCTACCCCGAGTGACACTTCTCCTGCCATCTTATTGCTTCTCATCTTCAGCAAGGATGCATCAGCTAGCAGCAGCCACCTTGCCCAGCAGCTGGGAGGCAGGGAAAAGGTCCCAGGTCAATGGGCCGAAGCTGAGCATGTTGTGGGGAGCTCCTCTACTGTCCAGACTCAGCCAGGGTGGGAAGTGCACCTCCCGCAGGGAGGAGCTCAGCTCTGTGTCCAGCAGGGAGGGAAAGCGCTTTGGTAAGCAGCTGCCAGTTCCTTTCATGGCTCCTTGGTGGCTGCTAGGTTAGTCCCTGTTTATGTCAGACCTAGAAGTTAGCTTCTGGTGGACACCACTTTGCATGCCTTTATGCCTGCTTGGCCTTAGCCACGATGACGTCAGTACTGCTGCACTGGACAGAGCATACCACTCTCTGTTCAGGAGGGCAGTTCTTCCTTTCCACAGCCCTGGTCTTGGCCTGTTCCAAAAAAATCAATCTTGGTTTGGAGCAACGGTTTTCTTTTTAAAGTTTTGTTAAATTAATTTAAATCTCTCCAATTTACTTAATTTGTTAATGTATATTAAGTATTTAAAAGTTAAAAAATAATCCATTTTTATGGATATACTGTCTCATCTCTAGGATGTCGAGTGTCACCATGCAGTGTACCACTGCACAAGAGCATCCTGCTGTGTACAGCTCTCCAAGTGTGACTACAAGTGTCTGCCTACCCACACGTATACATAGGAAGGGAGGAAAAATGTAGAAAAGAGCAGCATAAGTGAACTGAGATCCTTACTTGCATGAAAAGCACTTAGCGTTATCTCCTACCTAAGGGGGTGTTCCTCATATTCCTAACTGAGGATGAGTCCTGGAAAGAATGAAGAAAGCTCTGATAAAATACTTACAAGTTACCATCTCCGAGGCACTTTTTACAAGATTCCTGCTGTCAATAACCATAAGCAAGTTTGCATGTTTACTAATTCTTCTACCTAAAATGCAATTTATTGTGACACTTCCAAGATAAGAGACAGAGCACATGGTGGGCATCATTCCAATATTAGTGACATCTACCCACTGAACGATAGTTTTCTATTACTAATACTCTAATACTTCATAGCTTAAAACAATAGGTAAGTATTATTTCACATTTTTTTTTTCATTAGGGATCTGAGCACACCCTTGCTTGTTCTCTTTGCATAAATATTTTTGACAAAGACTGCAATGGAAATCCCAGATGATGTTACGACCTCATCTGCCTGCTCAGCCAGGAGGATCTGCTTCCACACTTGTGTGTTGTCGGCAAAGATCAGACCCTTTCTGGTGGACTCTTGGAATGAGAGCTCAGTTTTTGTTTGCTGTTGGATGGTGCTTTCCATGGGGGTATATTGTGGCATAAAAGCTGGCCTCTGTGGAGGGAAGGGGGAGATAGAGAGACAGATAGATAGAGAGAGACAGACAGACAGAGAGAGGGACATCAAGAGAGACAGAGACAAAGGGACAGAGAGAGACAGAAAGAGAGAATCAATCGGACATCAGTCCTTTTGAAACTATTAGCAGAAGTAACAAGTGACAATGAATCATCCAGCCTGTGTTCAGAGGACAGACTGTAAAGGCCATGAGCATGGGCAGATGCAGATCAATGGGATCATCCGAGGTTTCCTATCACAAATATTTTCTGAATTCGTTATATTTTTGCAGTACTTTTGGATTTTAAACTTAGCGTCTTTAAAAATTAATTGCTCTTTTCCCAGTTATTTTTATATTGCTGTCATTTTAGTGGTAAGCAAAGCTTAGCAAATGACTACTCAGCGGCTGATCCCAGCTGAGATAGCAGGGAAGGGACCAGGTGCATGCCTTCTGTTATGTTGATTTTCTTACTTATTTTCAGGGTTTTGCCTTAAGTTGTTGCTTAAATAATTTTTAAGTTACTTATATTGATTCTTTTAATTTAGATCACCTAGGGAACAAAGATGCTTTAAGTCAGTATAAAAGTATTTAATTGCATGACTAAGGACTATAAGGAGATGCTTAGAAACTCAAGAATATAACTAACTTTAAGTTTAAATTAGTGCTTATAGTTTATGTGTAGATTTTTAATCATCTAGGAAATACACAGATGTTAACATATTTCAATTTTGCGTAATTATAAATTTCATTAAAGTCAGTTAATTTCAAAGTGTTCACAGCTAGGCCTTGTGTGAAGGTCTCTCCGCACCTCCTCTCATGCTGTGGTGGGTCTGTTGGGAGGTCCAGGTCCCTGAAAGCAGCCCTCAGCCTTCCAGGTGTGGAGTAGCTGAATCAGTGGAGCTAGGATGCAAGACGTTGCTAAGAAAGCAAGATTAGAAGAGCCAGCAGAGGTGGCTGCATTTTGTTATAGGTTCTGCTACTTGGCTCAAAGCTGTTGCTAAGCACACTGGTCTGGTCTCTGCCTTCTCTGCAGCCTTCCCCTTATGGGTCTGGAACCTTGCACAGCGTCCTCACAGGTGTCGGCTTAGACTTTTGTGTCCCAAGGCTTGTGGCCCCAAACACAACTGTGAACGGGCTTATCACAGGAGTGGAGCCATGTACTCACTCTGGACATCCTCCGGCAAGTTTACGTCAGGAGGTCTCTGGATGATAAGGTGACAGCAGAGTGTTGTGAGGTCTGTTCCACCACAGCAGTCTTGTGGATGACTTCCTTTCCTTCAGGCTGGATGAGCCCCTTGCCGTCTTGCTCCCCCTCCTCTGTATGACTAGGACCCTCCCAGTGACAGATCTGTGATCAGCAAGTCATCTCCCTGAGAGGCACTGGGCTCCCACAGAAAGCACACCAGCAGCCAAAGGTGTGGACTTCTCAGAGTGGCGTTTCTGGCTTAGGACTGATTGGAGAGGCTGAGTGCAGGGTTCTAGCACCCTGTGCACATGCAGCAGAGTTGTGGAAGCTCTTCCTTCACCCAGGGCCCATCCACTGATCTCTCTCAGCCCCTCAGGTGCCAACTTCTGGCCCAGGCACCACCATGTCACGCATACAGCCCCAGAACAGTGTCTCACTCTTCCATTTCTTGCTTTAGGCTTTCGCTCTTCTGTTCACTCTTCCTCTCCTGTGTTTCCTTCCTAGAGGGCATTGACTCTGCACACCCGTACTTTCTAATTTCATAGACAGCTCCCACCCTGTTTCCTAATACACAGTCTGTGTCTTTTTCCACCTTGCTGTAACAGGAAATAAATCCTATTTTTTCTCATGCTTGCAAGAAGGAGAAGAAGTTCTATTTGGACAGAAAATGTGAATAGTATATGAAGAAATGGCCTCCTTATTTCCTCATCAGCCACTGACTGATCATGATGAACAGTTCAAGATTTTTACTGGGTTAGAGACCTTAAAATCTAGTAGTTCTAGGAGGTTTTAGTAATTTTCAAGGTAAAAATTTAGAATTGTATCATTTCTCATAAATTTTCTTAATTTATTTTGCTTAAATAATTCTGTCAATAAAATGAGAAGATGTGGTTTGCTCCAGAGAAAGTGGCTACAAGGCCGGCAAGACAGCAGGTCTCTCGCAGAGAGGAAAAACAGCTCATAAAGCCCCAGCCGAAAGTTTGGGTGTGTTGGTGAAATCACTTTCATCTTACTCAAAGAAATAGGTTTCTGACTTCACTCAGATAAAGCTGCTAATGATTTGTTAGCCTCTATCAAGGTAAATTTTATTTTGTACTGGCACATGGAAGGCTGAAAACAGGAGAATTACTACAAGTTCAATCTATGTAGTGAGACCCTATAGACCCTATACTAAATACATAAAAATTTGTATTGTAAAAGAGAACAGCCCCCCTTTCCTTTGATCTTACCATGGTTTTTCTGTTTATTTTTTAAGTACAGAGCTTGAACAGAGTAGGTGTTTTTCTGGACTTGTCAGTTTTCTCAGGGATAATCCACCTGGGTAGACACAATTGACAGTTTTGTGTTGCCTTCTATACAAGAAAATTCAGAAGTTGTTGTCTAACTGGGCGATTTTATGTTTTCATAATCCTCCCTTTGGTTCTAGATTTCTTTACAGCGTTGTTTCCCCCTGTGCATAGTTGCCTCAATGACAAGAACTTTCCAGGGTGTCTTTTCCTCAGGAGGAGATGGAAGTGGACCCAGAGCTTCCTGTGAGTCCCTGTGGATTACTTGGCCATCCTCGGTCCTGTTTTGGGCTCAGTGTTGAACTGGTTGCCCATGGGAACCATGGTGGTTAGCCACTGAGATTTGTGTAGCTGTGCATTGAGGGTAAAACAGAAAACTGTATTTTTGTGAAAATTAGGGTCTAAATTCTTTAACTTAATTTACAGCATGTAATCCTCTGCAGTACAGTGTCAGATAGAGAATAGAAGTTATCTTCCCAACGTTACGCTCACTTAGAATGCTATTCAAAGATCACACAACTATTTAGATTATGGGATTAATGAGTCTTTACTGTAATAAATGCTTTATTTAAACATTCATCAGATATTTAGATCACAGTGTATATATACACAACACTATATTTTTCAGCCATAAAAAAGATAAAGTCATCTTGTTCTCAGGAAAATGGGTGGATGTGGAAACCATAGTGCCAAGTGAGATTAGCTATATCACAAATATCTCATGCTTTCTCTTATGTAGGAAACTTTAAAAATAAATAAGTAGATTAGCATATAAATAAAATAAAGGGAGAAGACAGGAGACCAGGGCTGGAGTTCTGAAGACAAGGACAGTGGGAGGGAGGAGTGAGGGAGCAAGGGAACTGGGATTGAAATTGGCAAAGATATGTCAGGTGCATAAACCAGCTTGCCAAAAGAGAGCCCAGCCCTGTATTGTGTTGACATGAACTAGTGTAAAAAGACTGCCTGGTGGCTCCTTGAAAGAGGAACAATTGTCTCCAGTTTGGCTGAGCCTGACCCTATTTCCATGCATCGATATGATAAAGCTGGGACTTTTCTTTATCCTTTCAACTGGCTTTAAGCAGTGCATATTGGTCCATCCCAGGTGCTAGTGCTAATCTTTGAAGATGGCACACATGTTTCCCCAGGAGCCCCACCTGCTGCTCCCTGATGTGAATGAGGTCCAGATGGGATGCAGAGGGAGTGCTCTACGCTGCCTGCTGGGGTTGAGCCTCCAGATAGAGGCTGTGATTTTCTGGAGATTGAAAGATTGAATATCGGAGCCAAAGCACTGACCTCAAGACATTAGATACTATCTTGATTGTGCAGATTATTCTTTGCACATCTTTCTCTCTGTATATCACAGAGGTGCCCTCAGGCCTCCTGCCCAGCCCTGCCGACAGTACTCACCCACTTCCTGCCACTCTCACAGCCACTCATGCTCAAGCCACTCCTTTCTTCATGAATTAAAACAACTCAATTCAGCCTTGGGTCGAGGCCTTCGCTCCAGATAGCCTTCACTATGGCTGCACTTAGGACCCCTCGACTCCCCATAACCATGAATATGCTTTGGTGTCTTTATTGTCACCATGGATCGCACTGGGTGTGATGGATTGAAATGAACTAAGCTGGATTCCAGAAGTTTATCCATAGGATTACGTGGGTCAAGACGAGGACCAGGAAGGGACTCTAACAGAAAGTAAAATGTTGCATGTTTTATTAAAAGTGAAGCCTATTAATTAAATAAATAAATGAATACAGGACATATGTCAGGAAAGGAAAAGGTAGATTTTTGGAGATGGGAGAATTTATTTTGGGAAGAGTAAGAAAAAGGAGAGGGAGTAATGGGATTTAATAGGCTCAAAATATGTTAAATGCATGAACTTAATTTCCAAAATGATAATTACATTTCCATAACATATTAATAAAAAGGTAGCTTCTTATACTGAATAAAAAAATCAGTAAGTTTCAAGATTAAAACAAAAATCAATGTACAAAACCAGCATCATATGGGTTGGGGAGATAGCTTGGCAGTCTACGTGCCTGCCTGGCAAATGTAAGGCCCTAGGTTCTATCCCCAGTACCACGTGCCATGCCAGGTCCGGAACTCTGCTTGCACAGTGCTGGCCACCAAAACTGGGCATGATTCCAGCAGAAAAGTATAAAAAATGAGCTGGGCGTGGTGGCGCATGCCTGTAATCCCAGCACTCGGGAGGCTGAGGCAGGAGGATTGTTGTGAGTTCGAGACCAGCCTGAGCTACAAAGTGAGTTTAAGGCCAGCCTGAACTACATAGGAAGACCCTGTCTCAAAAAAAAAGACAAAAAAAAAAAAAAAAAAGAAAAGTATAAAAAATGAGGTACATAAAGTAAAGCCATACTGATACGCTCAGCTGAAAAATGCTCTAGTCAACAAATTATAGGGATAACCCACTACTATTGTGGACTGCTGGACTGTGTTGGAGTGTTTTGCTGAATTCAAGCACCCATAGTATTTAAATGCCCATAGAATACCCATCTCTGACAGGACTGGACAAAAAAAGGGGATACAAAGGAAGAACCATTTTGTATTTGTATATACAGAATAGTTAGGATAGATATACAGCTACTTTCGCTTAATTCTATGAGAAGAAAGATTTGTAGTAATAGTGTTTGGACAGGATATCCTGTTGCTTCTTGTACTATGGATAACCACTAAGAAGATGACAATGTAAAAGGTATTAATTATTGAAAATGTCCTATTAATCCGCTTTGAAACTGTCTCATTGATATTTGTCTCTCAATAAAATAAAATAAAAATTAAAGATCCCAGAACAAAAAATAAAATAAAATAAATTTCATTAAAAAAAAAAAAAGAAATTAATGTCAAGATTTTCTTGAGAAAAAACCAAAACAAAACTGGGCCTGGTGGTACACGTCGGTAATCCTAGCACTCTGGAGGCTGAGACAGCAGGGTCACTCTGTGTCCTAGCTGTGTAGTGAGACCCTGTATCAAATAAATAAAACATAGCACTGTGTACACTGATAATGCACATGCTACTGTGGTTTATACCCAAAGCTTCATATGCCCATCTGTGTGGCTTTGGAAGCGATCAGATCCCGGGTGTGCTGCTCATCACTGGATTTGTCCGCGGATGGGTTTGTAACTCAAGATGGTGTTGGGAGGTGAAGCCTGGGCGGAGGAGGTGGTCGCTGGGCATGTTCTGGGGAGTGTCTCTCCCTCCTCCTCGACCTGTGCCTGCGCCCTGCTCTGTTTTGCCTTGAGGAAGCCTCTTCCTCGATCTGCCCTTGCCATGCCACCTTGCTTTGGGGCTGGAACACTACAGACCAAGACCTCTGCAAGCTGTGAGCCAAGGCAGATCTTTTCTCTGTCTTGGATGTCAGTGTTTGTGTCTGAACAATGAGAATGTAGGTAAGATAGGAACCCAAGGCCATCTACAGAGTCAGTGCTGTCCCCATTGTAACACCTATAGCTTTTGGCACAGCAACAGAGATAAACAATCTTAAAATTCATGTTAAACCATTCCCCAAAGCCCAAAGGGCCTAAATTATCCTGAAAAAACCCAACAAAACCAAGCAACATCGCATATAACTGGTGCAGTCACAATAACAGGTCTCATAGTATCATAGAAAAAATAGAAGCCAATAAACCCTGTTACTAGACTAAGAACTGGCACATAGACCAACAAAAGAGGACAGAGCACTCAGAAGTAACCTATGTCCCTATAGCAAACTGCTTTTAAGAAATGTGTCAGGAGCATAAAAGTCTGGAGAGACCGCGTTTTCAGTGTTCTCAGCAAGTGACGTGGGAAGCGGGAGGTGCGCATGCTGAGCATTAACCAGGTAGCTTCCTCTGGTGTACACAAAAGCCATCAGAAGAAGGCTGAAGACCTAACTGTAGAGCCTCTAATGTGAGATTCTGCAGGAAAACACGAGGGACGTTCCTTAGGGTAAGGGCCCAGAGCACAGGCAGCAGAAGTGGCGGCAGACAATTGGATTACGTCCAAGTGAGAGGCTTCTGCACAGCAAGGAAGCTGCAGAGCTGAGCGACAGCCTAGAGGACGGGAGAAAATGTCTGTAAAGGATCTGAAAGGGTATCAAAATGTAGAATAGAAAAGGAACCAAAATAGTAATTAACACCCTGAACACTACCCAATCACAAGAAACACAAAATAATTCATTTTAAAAAAGATGAACATCTGAATAGACAACTTCAAAAAATAAGATGTGCTCACAGCCAACCATGTTGGACAATGCCTGGTACTTCTAATCAGCAGGGAGGTGCGACTCAGAACCACAGTGAGGTGTCATCCTGCTGCTGCCTGGTACCACAGAGAGAAACAGGAAGGGCCTGGTGCAGATGTGAGGTGAGGGAGGCCCAGCACAGAGATGGGAGTGTTGGTATTAGAGCCACGGTGCATAACTACGGTGGAAATAAATGCGTTCATGACACATTTATCGCGGTAATTATCAAATCAACCTGTCCTGTGGAAATGATGCAGAAAGCTAAAAATTGCCATAGATTCCACGGACCAGCTTTCTTACTCTTAGAGGTCTGACCAGAGAAAGTGACATCTCGATACCACAGAGATATTTTCCCTCTGATGTTTACTGAGGCACTGTTTCAACACAGTAGTTAAGATGTAGAATCAGCAAGTCTCTCTCTCCATTAAGAGAGCCTGGTGTGCATGTCCACAGTGAGGACTTCTTAGTCACAAAAATGAAGTCTGGTCACATGCAGCAACGGGGACAGAGCTGGAGGTCAGCAGGTCAGGAAATGAAGCCCAGTCAGAGAAGCATCACACCTTCCCACTCCTGTGTGCAAGCTAAAGGGTATATCCCCCACAACAAGGGGAATCTGCAGGGTCATTGCAGACCAGGAGTGGGTGGCAAGAGGAGAGGGCAAGCAGTCTGATAATGTGGGCTCCTGGAGACAGTGCAGTGATTTTTGGTCACAGAAATCAGTGAGACATTCCAACATAACTAACAGGTATGACATTTCCAACACTTAACAAAGATTAACTGTTAAAAGGATAGGGCTGGCCAAATAGCTCAGCAAATTAAAGTGCCTGCAAGCAGGCACAGAGGCCAGGGGTTCGATCCCTGGGCCTGTCATTCCAGCCCTGCCCCTGGGGTATGCTGAGACAGCAATTGACACTGGGCTTGGTGGTGCACCCAGTAATCCCAGCTCTTGGGAGGCTATAAGCATGAGAATCACTACAATTCTTATCTAGTAGTGAGACCCTGAACACCCTGTAGACCCTTCCCTAAAATAAAGAAGTGCTTATTTCCTTAACTTGATCATTAAACATTGTGCACAAGTATGAAATTGCCATAATGTATGGCATAAAGATGTACAAGTACTGTTTTATTCCATTTGAAGAAAAATGATAGAGTAATTTATTAAAAATTCTCATCATAGGGGCAGCTGAAAATTCTCTAGCAAGGTACCTAAAACTGTTGACATGCACAAACCACTATCAGTCAGATGAAAATGCTGACTACCTGCCAGTTGACATGCAGGTAGTATTTATGGTGGTAATTATCAAGTCACCTTGTCCTCAAGTGATGTTGGGACAAAGAACTGAACATGAAAATAGAGTAGGAGCAGTAATTGAGGGCAGCGATATTGGTCTGCTTTTAAAATACTAAGTCAATCATGGTTAATTCGTTAAGTCAAAGCCACCCACCGACATAAAGTTCATACCAAGAAGCCAAATCTAGAATGGGGAGGCAAACATGGCCATTTTGTTTAAGGTGGCCCTCTGTACAGAACAAGGGCACAGTGGAGCATCGCCTGGCACCAGGCTCTATGTGGCAGTCATCCATGCAGATCCCCAGGGTGGTGTCCTTCCTGGCCTCACTGAGTGGCGTGTCTTCAGTTATCACAGATGTTCCACCATGTGGTTGTAGGTGCAAGCCAGGGTCTGCGAGTACTGATACTTTACTGCTCTCTGTAACAGTAAGCATGTGTTAGCATTCTGTGGCTGTGACAAAACTGGAGAACAATCAATTTAATACAGAAAAGGTTTATTTTGCTTCATGGATTTTGATGTTTCAGTCCATGGAGGCCTGGCTGGGTCAATCTGCAGATGATGTCATGGCCTGTAGGCCTCAATGACCGTTGTGACCCTTAGGATTCCATGGTCCAGATGTCACCTCCTGCAGCTGCACTCCTCAGCCTTGCTGCACTGTGGACTGAGCATTCAGCATATGAGGTTCTCAAGTCCAAGCCTCAGCATGATCTTCAGTTTTGGCTGCTGCATTGTTTCTAGGAAAGTTCCAGCTTTATGTTCTTACATTTTAGATAAAGATTGAAATTTATTCTAGAGAGTATGTGTAAGTTTTGTCTCATTCATGACTAGCCTGACTTTAGCTCCCAGCTATTAGATACTCAGCCTAAAATAATTATGGTTCATTTTTATTACAAAAACATAAGGCTTCATTTGCCATGCCTAGAAGGCCTTAGGAAGCTGTGTTGTCTTATGTTTATAGCCCGATTCCAAATTACATTCTGTACAACGTGGTGCTCTTGCCCTTGACTGCATTGGCTTGAAGAAAATTCACACCCTTCATCTGAATCCCTGTAGCAGTGCTAGCAGGTAGGTGCTGTTAGTTTATCCTGATCCTCAGGACAAGATTTTGTGGTTTTAGCTAGCCAGATAGTTCAGAAGACTAAAGGGCCTGCTTAGGCAGAGCTCAGTGGCCAGGGTTTGATCCCTGGCCTACCATGATGGCTCTGCCCCCACCCCTGGTGCCTGTTGAGAGGGTGATTGAGACTGGGCATGGTGGTACATGCCTGTAATCCCAGCACTTGGCAGGCTGAAAAAGGAGAATGATTATGAGTCTGATCTATCATTACATACAGTAGTAAGACCCTGTATACCCTGTATACCCTGTATTAAATGGAAAAAAAACCCCATAAAGATCATGTGGTCTTATTACAGGCACAATAATGAGGACAAATTGACAAGAAACACTCACACACACAAAATACTTGTTGAGTCCAAGAAAGTGGAAGCTTTACTCTTTTTCCACAAGAAGCATGATGATGTGAGTGTCTGTGATCCAGAAGTTTTATATGAGGCATAAGCAGGGCTTACAAAGGCAGGATGAGACAGCCTGCAAATCTTCTGATTGGTTAACAAGTTAAGATCATAGATTACAGGGATAGCTTAATGGCCATTGGTTACAAGACTAGATTAATGCCCACAAAGTGTGCTGTAATAAGGCATCCCGAGTGCTTGGATATTCTCTCGTGGTTACAGGGGTCAAGAAAGAAATTACAGAGCCATGAAACAGTTACAGAGCTAGGTAGCTTCAAAGAGAACAAAGATCTGGAAAAGATAATTTTCCTTGTACAGTTTTCCCCTTCTAGTAATGTATCTGCAGAATTCATGATAGAGCTTGTCAAGTTCTAAATCTCTTAAAAGTAACTGAAAAATATGCCAACATAAAATCATAATCAACTATAGCTTTCCCAATGGTTTTCCATCTTTTGTAAGGGGCGTCTCCTAAGGACAGTATTCTTTAAAGCTGCCATGACATCTTTGTTTCTTAGGCTATAAATGAGAGGATTAAGCATAGGGGTAAGGATGGCATTAAACATAAAGAGAGACTGGTTTAATTTGGGCGTCTCAGAGGAGCCGGGCCTCATGTAAACCAATATGGCAGGGCCAAAGTAGAGGGTGACCACACACAGGTGGGAGGAGCATGTGGCCAGAGCCTTGCTCCTGCCCTCAGGAGACTTCATGTGGAGGACAGCAAGGAAGATGAGGGTGTAGGAGGACAGGATGAGACTCAGCGGAATGAGAACCACCAGAAAGCTGGACGCTACCACTGCTTTCATGTACGCAGAAACGTCCTCACACGTGAGCTTCAGGAGAGCCATGACCTCACACAGGAAGTGTGGGATCACTCTGGGGCGACAGATGGGGAAGTGCATGGCGTAGGCCGTGTGAGCCAGGGATGTGACTGCTCCTCCCGCCCAGGACGCTGCAACCATCTGTGTGCAGGTGCTGGGGCTCACGAGGACCGAGTACCTCAGGGGCTTACAGATAGCGATGTAGCGGTCATAGGACATGAAGGTCAGCAGGAGGCACTCAGCAATCCCCAGAGTTAGACTGCTGAAGATCGGGGCTCCGCAGCCACCCTGGGATATAGTTCTCCTCCCTGAGAAGAAGTTGGTGGCCATCTTGGGGACAGTAGTTGTGATCAAAGTGAAGTCAATGAAGGAGAGCTGGCGGAGCAGGAAATACATCGGGGTGTGGAGTCGGGAATCCAGCAGGATGAGGAGGATGAGAACAGCATTGCCCATGACAGCCATGAGGTAGACCAGAAGAATGAGGCAGATGAGGACGCCGAGGTGGTGGAGCTCAGGCCAGGGTCCCAGCAGCATGAAATCTGTGGTGACCGTCTCATTGCTCCTCTCCATGGCTGAGCACCATTGTCCTGAGGACAGCGAGCACGTCAGAACATCTTCCCATTAGTTTGGGTACTGCAAAGGGAACCGTCAACAATATCTCAAGAATAAAAATTATTAACTGCCCAAATCTAATGACCCAATCAAAAATGGTCAAAAGATCTGAATAACTGCTTCTTAATTTCATTCAGTGGGAAGGAAAAACTGGGATGGGGAAAAGCACAATAGAAAGAAGGGAAAAAGATGTAGTTAAGTCTATATGCAGGATGACTTGGATAACTGTACTTCCAGTTTCTGCTGATCTTTTGAAAGGAGCAGTTAATGCTTAAAATTCTTTTCATTATTTTTTATTTTTCTTCTTCTTTTTTTTTTTTTTTTTGTCTTTTTGAGACAGGGTCTCACTATGCAGTTCAGGTTGGCCTTAAGCTCACTTTGTAGCTCAGGCTGGTCTTGAACTCACAACAATCCTCCTGCCTCAGCCTCCCGAGTGCTGGGATTACAAGCATGTGGCACCACACCTGGCTTTCTTCTTTTTAATTTCTCATAATTTTTTTTAAACCAGTTTTGCAGATTTGTATCTGGTACCCTAAACAACTAATTTGATGATAGCATTATGCAATATGACAACTATTGTTGAATTCCTACTACATTGTTTAGTGAATTTTTTTTTAAGGTACTGGGGATTGAACTCAGGACCCTAAGCATGCCAGGCAAGCACTTATGCCACTGAGATATCTCCCCAGCACTTGTTCAGTGAAGTTTTGTATCATTTCTGATGCTGTTTTTTAAAAATTACTATTTTGTATTCTTAAAAAAAAAAAGAAGTACAAATGGCCAATAAATACACAGATAAATGTTCAGCATCTTTCGGCATTAGGGAAATGCAGTCAAGACAGTCTGGACTTTCTCTTACTCCGCCATCATCAAGACACGTAAAACAGCAAATGCTGATGGGGTGTGCAGGACAAGGGGCCCCTCCAGTCCCTTGTGGGAGTGTCAGTTATATAACCACTGCACATGTCAGTGTGGAGATTGCCTCCAGCTGAATGTAGAACACCATCTGGGCAGCTATGTCTCTGCTGGTGTGGTCCTGGAAGGTTTAAAGACATCACACTGTGCTAATGAGCATGCCCTGACCAGCCACAGGCTGGGCACCAGTCGCAGCTGCTAAGCTCTGCAAGTAGCTTGGATAGACAAGAGAGCCAAGTAGTGTGAAATGGCAATTAGGCAAAAGAGGAGTGACATCATGCCATCTGCAGGGAAGTGGGTGGACCTGGAGACCACAAGTCAGGCAGGGAAAGTAAAGTAGTTGCTTACATGACAGACCTAAAATACAAGAAGTGGGTGAAATAAAGAAGAGAGGACAGGAAACACGAAGGCGGTTTCTGGGAGCTGGGGAAGGGGATCAGGCGGGGTGAGGGCTCTGTGGGACCAAATTGCCTGAAAATGGCCAAGCTGTGTTAGGCATTGTAAATGTCCAAAAAAGTGGCAAGAAAATGCATTCTGCAGCTAGGAAAAGCATCAAAGGACGTGTGCTCATGCCCCTTGCCTGCTCCTAGGAGCACCTTTGTACCAGCCTCTCCTCTGTGGTGTCATCAGTGTAATGAGTCATTTCTCAGCATCACGAGATTTGTGTTTGTTTTCTCTTCTGCATTGCTTAGTAAGCTTATCTGTTATAATCTGCAAACTTGGTAATGATTAGTAAGGAACATGTATATGCCAATGTTTCCTCAACAAAGGACAAACAATTCCATGACAGTTTACTCAGCATTTCTTACATAATCAACTCACCACTTTGAGTTTCTTTCTAGATGTGAATTCAACAGAAGGAGAATAGTCATTTTAGATTTTGAGAAGTCATTATTTTCATTTAGACTTGTGAGGCCTCATGGAAAATATTCTCTTCAAGACAAAAAGTAGAAAACTGGACAACTTGAAAAAAGAAAATCATTGTCAGAGCGTAGTGTGATCTGTGCTTTTCACTGTACAAAGAGAGAGTGTCAATTTTTTCATTCACCGTATGCTACATGAAGAGGAAATGACTAAACACAAAAAAAGGGGATACAAAGGAAGGACCGTTCTGTATTTGTATATACATAACAGTTAGGAAAAATATGCAGCTACTTTCACACTAATAGTGTTTGGACAGGATATCCTGTCTGCTTCTTGTACTATGGATAACCACTAGGAAGATAACAATGTAAAAAGTATTAATTATTAAAACTGTACTATAATTCAGCTTTAAAACAAGATAGGTATACAGCTGCATTCTCTCAATTCAATGAACAGAAGCATCTGCTCTAATAGTATTTGTAAAAAAATATCATGTTTCTACCTTGTACAACAAATAACCACTAAGAAAACAATATGCAATGTATTAATTATTGAATCTGTTCTACTAATTTGATTTGAAACTGTCTCATTGCTATTTGTTCTTCAATAAAATTATGGAAAAATAGATTTCAATTAATAGATTTGAACTGAAAACTTCATGTATAATAAGTATAAACAAAAGAAACAAAAACTAACACTAGAATGGCAACCAATATTAATAAATGGCTATTGATAAACTAAAGAAAAATAAACACAACCACCAGGAAAACACACAAAAAAGAGCAAATGTACAGAAGAAGTAATTTGAGATGCTAGCTGGTGATGTATAGTAGAACACACAAGGTTATTAGGAGGAAATTGTTAGAGCATAGGTTGCAAAAGGTGATTTAATTTAAGTATAGAAATCTCATTTGGGTATAGTGGTTCATGCCTGTAATTCCAGCACTTGGAAGGCTAAAGCAGGAGGATCACTACAAGTAGGAGAGTGAGACCCTGTCACCAAACCAAAGCAAAGCAAAGGAAACCAAACCAAACCAACAACAAAAAAATCTCTTTAGTTAAGAAATCTTTGCTTGAAATTACGGATCTAGAGGTAGAGGTATCACTATGTGTCAGTGCAAAGCACAGCCTCATGGGCTTAGTATCAAAGACCATAGCTGTCTTTACCAAGTAACCGCAAGGGCTACATGATGACCATGGGCAACTTGGGTCATCCTTCTCTGTCTCTCCTCCTCCTTTTGTAAAATTTAGCTTAAGCCTACCAGTTTTACAAAGGTGAGTTGCAGATTTAAAATTTGACAGATACAGAGCTTAGAACATTTCCAGGCCAGTGGCTCTTAGGCACTGGCTACGTTAGACACAGCTGAAGTGTTTCTTTGCATAAATGCCAGAACTGGTGCCTTCAGGTCTCTGGCAGGTTCACCTGTCCCTCTAATATGCCATTAAGAAGTGATGTAATTCCCCAAGGAATTAGCTATGGTGCAGAAATGTGACAGGGTAGGGGTACTGAGGGGCTCATGGCTTGGAGGCATATTGTTAAAAAATATTTGGTGGAATCAAGAATTGCAGTCTTGCCTTAATCACATATGAAGCCCATGTGAGAGTCCCCTCTCAACTGGTTCTCCCTCTTGGCCTTTACTTCTTCCTGTCTCTTTTCTTGTGTTCAAGCAGTGTGCTTTATAACACAACTACAAACAAATATTACACTTAGTGCCTTCATATACAGTTTATTTTTCAGAAAAGGAATTATATTTTTCCTAAATATTTTGAATCTCTAAGACTGCTTCCTTTGTACATTGAAGAGACATGTGGCTAATATTTAAGCAAGAAATTGAGTATTTGTGTGTTATGGGATATTTCATCCATGGAGTTCCCTGAGCCCTCCCCAAATATTTTCTTCTGAAAGTTTTTAAGCTTTCCTGGTGAAAAAAATACCTATAATATTTGTTAAAAATAAAAGTACATTGTCTTCCTTTTTAGACTTGTTGATGAATACTCTCCAGATGCAAGTAGGCTAGGTTCAGAAGCACCAGTTTACAATATATACCATATATAAATAAAAGAAGGAATTAGTTGAGCTTGCAACTTGGGCTTGCTCATCCAGTTCCATGGTTTACTTGATATAGCAAATGCAACAGGAAATCACATTTGATAAATTTTCTGGCTACTCACACAATTATATGCAACCATGAGATTTTATTGCACATTATTTCTGCAGTAAGATAAATGATCTTCCCAGGATATTTTTCTATTTTCAATGTTCCCTTAAGATTATATATTTTAGAAAAAGATTATATATTTCTATAAGGTCACGTTTTCTGTTAGATTTAACTACTATTTGTACTTAACCAGGGAATTCCAAATCTATATATTGCATTACTATTAAGAGATGTGGAAATTAATGCCATAGTTTCCCTTCATGGCTTCTGTTCACTCATCCTTCAAGCATTCAGAGTCCTGTTTCCATAAGGATTCAGCAATGAGAGGACCTCATCTCTGAACCCAGTAAGCTTGAGGGAAACAGATACAACTTTTATCATAGTAGAATGAGGGGAAAACATCTTTATCCTGCACAGTTACCAGAAGTTACCCAGAGATAGAAGTCTCTGAGGTGAGGAGACATTTCTTCTGAGGCTTGATGGTGGCCAGGGCTCTCCTGCTGGGGTAGGGCGCTTCTGTGGTCGGGACACTGTGGGATGAAGCAGGGTGGTGCTGGGGACGAAGTCCTGGCAGATCTGTTGGGGTCGGAGCTCACAGCTTCTGGATCCAGGCGGGAGGAGACACGGTGCAGCGCTGGCAGCAGCATGCACACCGGCAGGCGAGTCAGGCACCAGCGGCATCAGCCTGACGGCCAGAGAGGAGAATGAGGGCAACGCCAAGGAGACTACCAACTTCAGTGACAATCTAAGAAGCCAGCCTGACACCCTGCAGGTATGGGAGCTCACTTCCTGCATGCCATCAGTTTTCTGACAGTGCCAGGCACACTGATCCTTATGATTGTCCATGTGCTGCAGTACTGATGAGGTCCACAGTGCCCCATGGCAGCCGGCTGCATAGTCATGGAAACAACTGCACAAAGCATCCCAGGCTCTCAGTCTTCAGGTGTGAGAGCCATGAGACTTCCACCACTTGCGCATGTGGACTAATCTGTCACCCTATAGAATGGATGTGCTTCGTTGGTACTGGTGTTCCAGAAGACAATATATTCACGGCAACTTTCATGCATTTAGGCTGTGGATGTGGATAAGACTGGTGACTTGCTGTGTGAGTCATTCTTCTCCAGATGGTTTTCCTGCACCACCTTGACTGGCAGATTTTCCGACCCTGTCCACACACTCCTTCTGAGTCATGTGCTAGCATATTATCCTTTTTTAAAATTAATTTTATTGAGAAACAAATAGCAATGAGACAGTTTCAAAACAGGTTAGTAGGATAGCTTCAACAATTAATACATTGCATATTGTTTTCATAGTGGTTTTTTGTTGTACAACGTGCATACATGATATTCTACTTACAAATACTATTAGAGCAGATGCTTCTAATCAATGAATTAAGAAAATGTAACTGTATATTTATCTTATTTTTTAAAGCTGAATTATAGTACATTTTCAATAATTAATACTTTCTACATTGTTATCTTCCTAGTGGTTGTCCATAGTACAAGAAGCTGACAGAATATCCTGTCCAAACACTATTAGTGAAAGTCTTTCCTCTCATAGAATTATGCAGAACTACTGCATATTTATCCTAACAGTACTCTTTATACAAACATAGAATGGTTCTTCCTTTGTATCCCCTTTTTTTGTTTAGTCCATCATCATTCAATCATTATAGGTGCCTGAACTCAAGGAAACAATCAGACACAGTCCAGCAGTCCACAGTAATAGTGGGTTATCTGAATAAGTTGTTGACTAGAGCCATTTACAGCTCAGCTTATTATTATGGCCTGTCCCAACACTATGCTGTATAGCTATCCTATTTTGTGTATACAGATAGAAAATGATCCTTTTTAGTTTAGTTTTGTCAGATATTTAAATTTCTATTTAAATATTTTAGGTAGCATATTATCCTAATGTCCATCTTGTGTGCCTGTGGTAGAGAAGTTAAACTCCCAGCTGAGGGAAAAGGTTTGACATAAAGTAAGAGTGTCTGGTGTCAGAATGCTGAGCACCAGACCGAGAGGTGGGACATGGTTTTAAACATCTTAATTATAGCAATAAGATCTACTAGTTGAAGCCCAGATGACATCATGTAAAGCATTGTTAACCATCCACAGTTCTGGCTCACAGGATAATATCTTAGGAACAAGGCTATTAAGATAAAAACATATCAAATGGTATCATTTTACCTTAATTATATACATTTTATCAACATTTGAGAAAAAACTAGATTCATATGGATTAAAAATCCACACTCATTTTACCAGTACAAACACTGAAGTTCAAAGGGATTGAACAGTTTTCCAGAGGTCGAGTAGCCCTAAAGTGACCCTACACAGTCTGGCTCTGGAACTCGCACTCAACTGCATAAAAATGTTTCCTGAACATACCTGCTAGGCAGAGGTGCAGTCAGCTCTGGTCAAAATACAGACTTGGGAAGAACAACCAAAACCTACTGAAGTGGCACTGGGTGTTTTTTTTTTTTTTTTGAGACAGGGTCTCTCTATGTGGTTCAGGCTGGCCTTAATCTCACTTTGTAGCTCAGGCTGGTCTTGAACTCACAACAATCCTCCTGCCTCAGCCTCCTGAGTGCTGGGATTACAGGAGTGCACCACCACACCTGGCAACACTGGGTATTTTAACCAGGGTTTTAGTTGAGTCCAAAGTTGCATCAGGCTTAGAAGTTCTTTAATGTCATATAATGCATGAATTGCCTCAGAATGTATTTACCTCACCAACAACCACCATCCTTGTGTTCGCGCTCTCATTGCCATCTGTGGTTCTTATCTAGTTGTGTGTGTGTCTCTCTCTCTGAGCATGTCAGAGCAGAAAGCCAGGTGGAGAGAAGCAGATCGTCCTGGTACTATCTGTTTTGAAAGGAAAAGGACCTGGCACTGTTGAGCTCATCTTCTCTGACCTTGCTGCATTTTATGGTGGCCAGGGATGCTCTGGAGACAGCTTCATCTGCTGACCGCACCCCCTCCCAGAGGCCCAGCAGATTGGAGGGAGGTTGCCCAGTGGCTCTGTGTGACGGCGCCTGAGTGGCTTGTCCTTGTTGTCCTACATATCAGTGTTGCCTAGGTTCAGTTTCAAAGCTGAAAGTGTTAAGGCAGAGGCTCTGTCCATTTGCACAAGGTTATTCTTTTCCTTAATGTCGGAGTGGCTCCCTGACTGGGGAATGCACCTCATTATGTGTGATGCAAAAGCAGAACCCCTCCTCCCCAATTTCTGCATTCTCTGCCTTGTGCAGACAACCTGTCCTGAAGAAGGAGAACTAGATTAAAATCTAAACGTAAGTGAGTGAAAAGCCAGACTCAGGACCTCAGGCACTCCGATGACTGTAACACTATACAGTCACACCTCTGCCTCTGCATACTCAGTGGATTTCACTGTTCACTTGATTTACTAGACTTAACACCCACAGGATGGTTACAGTTATATTAAGCATTTGTTTAATATTTTTAAATTTATTTTTGTTGATATATGATTCATAATATTTACATTTGTTTTGGGGAATTGATATATATAGTCTTGATCATTTTCAATAACATTTTCCCCTTCCCAATCTCTCCTTCACTGCTTCCCTAATTCCTTTCTTTACCTTTAGAAAGTTTGATTTTTGTTTTCTACAGCCTTCTTATTTTCCTCTTTAGTGAATTTCAATTTGGTAAATATCACAATTGATATTTAACTTTCTGTGCCTGACTTATTTTACTTAACACTATGGTCTCAGGTTCATCATTTTTTTTTTTTTGCAAATTAAATAAATTCTTTTTTCCTCATGGTGTAATAAAAGTTATGCATATATTTAGTTCAGTGTACAGGATTTGGGTCCTAGTCTGTTCCAGAGCATATATATTGTGAATTGTGCTGTAAGGATGTGTGGATATACAATTATCACTATAGCATTTTATCTTAGAGTTCTTTTAGGAAAATATCTAGGAGTAGAATATCCTAGTCGAATGGAATTTCTACTTTTAGTTTTGAGGATGTTTCACAGTGATCATAGTATTTTACATCTCCACCTCAGCAGAGGTGGGTTCCTTTTCCCCACGCCCCCACAGCATGTGCTGTTCTCACATGCGTGCCTTTCATTCCAAGGCCATCAGTAGAAAGAAGCACCAAGCAGTGCAAGCAATCAAACAGAGAGAAAGAGAGGTAACCAACAATGTGAAAATCATATGAGAAGGACAGGCCAAAGTTTATCAGGAATAATCATGTCCATAAATGGTCTCAATTCACCGAGCAAAGGAGTCAGATTGGTGGAATGGATCAAGACACGAGATCCAACACTATGCTGCATTCAAGATACACATTCAACTCAAAAGAAGCTCATAGATTCAAAATGAGAGTATGGAAAACAATACTCCATGTAATAGGACCCAGAAAAAATTGGGGGTACCTATTCTGTTTGCAGATGATGTGAATTTCAAGTGAAGACAGATTAAAAGAGATAAAGGCCACTACACAATGATTAAAGGAAGACTCAAAGAAGTGATAAAAATTATAAATATATATGCATAAATACTGGTCCATTAAACTACATAAAACAAATATTAATGGATATGAAAAATCAAATGAAGGGGCAATGAGATAGTGCAGCAGACCAAGCACCTGCTTAGACAAGCACAGGGATAGAGGTTTGATCCCTGATACTGCATGCCATGCTGACCCTGCCCTTGGGTGCGCTGAGCCAGGGACTGAGTCCAGGCCTGGTGGCACACGCCAGCAATCCCAGTGCTGAGGACGCTGAAAACGGGAGGCCCACTGCAAGTCTGAGCTGTGTAGAGAGACCCCATACTAAATACATAAATTAAAAATCAAATTAGCACTAACATAATTATAATGGGGATCTTAAAACTCTACTGTCACAAATAGATCAAGCAGACAAAAATCAACACAGAAGTACCAGATTTAAAACAAACATATGAGCAAATGGATTTGGTAGATGTGTATAGAATATTCCACCTCACAAAATCAGAAGACACATGCTTCTCAGCTGCATGTGGGATGTTCTTCAAAATAGACCATAGACTAGCACAAAGGACATACTTCAGTAAATCCAAAGGAATTCAAATTATCTTATGCATGTTATCTGATTAGTGCAAGGAAATTGGAAATCAGGGGCATAAAACTGATTTCCAAACACTTGGAAATTAAGTAACACCCTCTGAACAACCAGTGGGTCACAAATGACACTGAAGAAAAAACTAAAAAGTCTCTGCAATTAAAAGATGTTCCTTATACAGCATATTGGAGGAATCTTTGAGAAAAAAATGAAAATCTTTAAAATTTTTATTTAATTAATTTTATATTTATTTATTTATATGAGACAGCCCAGGGGTATTAAGTCCAGCAATGATGATGGTTATCCAGGACAAAGGCCTCAACCTAAGGCCGAACCCGGGTTTTATTCATTCATGAAGAAAGAAGTTGCTTGAGGATGAGTGACTGTGAGAGTGACAGGAAGTAGGTGAGCACCGCTGTGGGCTGGGCTGGGCAGCAGGCCTGAGGGCACCTTTGCCATGAGCTGGGCTGGGCAGGAGGCCTGAGAGCACCTCTGCTGTGGGCTTGGCTGAGCATGAGGCCTGAGGGTACCTCTGCCATGAGCTGGGCTGGGCAGCAGGCCTGAGGGCGCCTCTGTCTGAGCTGCGCTGGGCAGGAGGCCTGAGAGTACCTCTGCTGTGGGCTGGGCTGAGCATGAGGCCTGAGGGCACCTCTGCCATGAGCTGGGCTGGACAGCAGGCCTGAGGGTACCTCTGGCTGAGCCGGGCAGGGCAGGAGGCCTGCATTCATCTCTGTGATATGAAGAAAGAAGGATGTGCAGAGAGAGCGATCTGCATTGTATAACTGAGATAATACTGAATATTTATGTATTTATTTTTAAAGAGACTAAAAAGTAGTAAAATAAAAAATATTAGAAATGATACAGAATTCCATTAAAATAATAGAAATTCAATAATGCTTACAATATATTGTATAATGTTGTCTTCAAATTGTTTTGTTTTTTAATTTTTTTTCATTTACTTTTATTTTATTAAAATACAAATGTCAATCAGACAGTTTCAAGACACTTTATTCAAATTGTTTAGACTATTAGATAAGCATGAAAAATTGGTAAAAATTTATAAGAAATTAAAAAAGAGAAGTAAATAGATTTAAGCATTAACTGCTCCTATTTTTACATGTTTAATTTTTTATTGTTAAAAGATAATGCAAAATAATGATAAAAATTAGAAATGATACAGAATTTCACTAAACAAAATAATACAAATTCAATATTTGTTGTATGATATTGTCTTCAAATTAGTTGTTTAGATCAGCAGATATATGCATACAAAATTGGAAAAGGAGTTATAAGAAATGAAGAAGAGAAAAAAATTAAACATTAACTGCTCCTTTTTATAATTAGCAATATTGTAATCAGCAGAAATCAGCGTTACAATTATCCAAGCTATCATCCCATTTTTTTCCTTCCCTTTGAACAGATATTTTCTAGAAAACCCTTGAGTTTATCTTTTTTTATAGCTGAGTAATACTTACTGTGTTTGCAGTTGTGTCTGCATCTTCTGATCTGTTCCACTGAAGCTCAGGTCTCTTTTTACATCAGTGCCATGCTGATTTTATCACAGTAGCCTTGTAGTATAATTTCAAGTCAGGTGTTGTGATGTGCACTTCCTTTTTTTCATTGTCCAGGCTTGCTTTTGCTATTTTAGGTCTTATCTTGTTCCAGATGAATTTTTGGAATGTTTTCTCTACCTCTGTGAGGTGTGCCAATGGTATTTTAATTAGAATTGCATTGAATATGTATAACAATTTTAGGAGTATGGCCATTTTCACCATATTGGTTCTTCTTATCCAACAGCAAGGAATGTTTTTCCATTTTCCGAAGTCCATTTCAATCTCTTTTCTCATATTACTATAATTTTCACTGCACAAATCTTTTATTTTCTTTGTGATATTGATTCCCAAGTATTTCATTTTGGGGGATGTTATTGTGAGAGGTATGGTCTCCCTAATTTATCCCTTGATGTGTTCATTGTGTACAGATACAATTGAATTTTTTATTTTTTGTATTTTAGGGATGGGTCTACAGGGTGTTCAGAATCTCACTACTAGATCAGACTTGTAGTGATTCACCTTTTTACAGCCTCCCAAGAGCTGGGATTACAGGTGCGCACCACCGCTCTCAGTCTCAATTGTGTCTCAGTGTGTCCTGGGGGTGGGGCTGGCACAGCAGGCTCAGGGATTGAACCCTTCCACCCCCTCCTGCTTGCAGGTGCTTTAATTACAATTGACTTTTAAGTATTGACTGTATTCCACTATGTTACTGAATTTGGTAATTAATACTCAAAGTCATTGGGTGGAGTTCTTGCCATCTTCTAGGTAGAGTATCATGTCATCTGCAAATAATGATAATTTTACTTCTTCCTTTACAATCATTACTCCTTTTCTTTCTCTCTCTTGTCTAATACCTCTGGCTAATATTTCCAGATGCTGAATAGGAGTGGTTATAGAGGAAATCCTTGTCTAGTTCTTGATTTTAAAGTGAAGTCTTTCAGTTTTTGTCTACTTAGTATGATGCTGGCTGTTGGTTTATCACAGATGACTTCTATCAGTTTGAGGTAAAGAGCATGAATTCCAGTGTTCTGTAGGATTTTTATCATGAATGGATGTTGAACTTTTTCAAAGCTTTTTTAAAAAATATACTGACAAGATCATTTGATTGTTTTACATTTATGGATTTGAATATATTGAACCCCTGCTGTATTTCTAGGATGAATCCCACTTGCATATTGTATAATTTTCTTGATGATTTGATGCATTCTGTTTGCCAGCATCTTATTGAAGATTTTTGCATCTACGTTCATTAGGAAGATTGGCTGGTAGTTCTTTTTTTGGTTGGGTCTTTCTCTTGTTTTGGTATCAGAGTAGTACTTTCCTCTAGGAATGAGTTCGGGAGAATTTCTTCCCTTTGCATGTTATGGAAAAATTTGAGAAGAGTTGGTATTAAGTCTTCTCTAGATTTCTTGTAGAATTCAGCTGTGAATCCATGAGGACATAGGCTTTTCTTTGTTGGTAGGTTTTTTAAAATTACATTTTTAATTTCATTTGCTGATATTGGGTTATTTAGAATTTTTGTATCTTCTTGATTCAGCTTTGGTAATTCATATGCATCTAGGAACTTGTCCATTTTTTCTGTTTTCCATCCTGTTAGGGTAGATTTTGGAAGTAGGTATTGATGATTTTCTGAATTTCAATAGTGTCTGTAGTGATTTCACCCTTTTCATTCCTCATTGAATGAATTTAATTTTTTTCCTTTTTTTTGATAAGGTTGGCTACAGTTTATCAATTTTATTTATTCTTTAAAAGAACCAGCTCTTTGATCTATTAATTCTTTGTATTGTTTTCTTCATCTCCCCTGCATAAATTTCTTCTCTGATCTTTATAATTTCCTGGTTTCTTTAGGCTTTGGGCTTGACTTGCTCTTTCCTTTCTAAGACTTTGAAGGGTAGCATATGATTGTTTATTTGGGCTCATTCTGTTTTCCTGATATTAGAATTTACTGATATAAATTTCCCTCTTAAGATAGCTTTCATTGAATTCCACAAGTTTTGGCAAGTCATATTTTAATTTGATTGTAAATATTGTTTAATTTCTTCTGTTTTTTTTTTTTTTTTCTGTTTTGGTCTTTTTGAGACAGGGTCTTGCTGTTCAGCTCAGGCTGGACTTGAACTCATGTTGTAGCCAAGGCTGGCCTTGAACTTGCAACTATCCTTCTGTGTGAGCCTCCAAAGTGCTGGAATTACAGGCATGTGCCATTGTGCCCCACTGTTTAATTTCATCTTTAATTTTATCTGTGACCCATTGGTTTTTCAGGAGGGTGTTACTGAATTTCCATGTGTTTCTGCAATTTTTATGATTTCTTTTGTTGATAATTTCCAGTTTCATTGCACTATGTTCAGATAACATGTATGGGGTCATTTTAGTTCCTTTGCATTCCCTTAAGTGTGATCTATGGTCTAGAGTCTGTTTTGGAGAGTATCTGAAAAGAGTGTCTATTCTGTGCAGAACACTCTGTAAGGTCTAGTAAATCGATTTCTTCACAAGTTTAGTTCAGTTCTTTCTTTCTGTTTTTATTTATAAAATGATTCTTTAGTATCATGTTACAGAGTTCCTGTAGTGATTTGATTAAATCTGTGACTCTTCTGAGATAGGACCTGAAGTTTTTTGCCTTAAGATTGTATAAAATAAGAATAGTTTCACTTTGCTGGTAGATACCTATACTAAATAAATAGTGATAATAAATATATGAGTATTGCCAGGCAGCACCCAGGCCCAGCATGTGAGTGGGGCTGCTTGAGGCCCTCAGGATCCGCACTCCAGCCAAGTCTAGCCCCCACATGTGAGTGGGACCTCATAGGGCCCTCGGGGTCCTCACTCCAGCCAGCACCCAAGCCAGGTTTGTGTGTAACTTCCTGCATCAGACAGGCTCGGTGTGGAACCCTGCGGCAGAACTCCCTGCAGAGAGGCTAGAGGCAAGACCCACCCAGGTAATCCAGGAGCAGAACATCTTGCCAGAGTGGCACAGCGGGTTCACTTCCAAGGGCTCTAGTTCTGTTATTTCTTTGCTGATTTTCTGCCTAGTGGGTCTTTATCTTTGTGACAATGGTGTGCTAAAGTCCCCCATTACAATTGTGTTAATGCTCATTTGATTTTTCATATCTGTTAAAATTTGTCTTTTGCAGTTGGATGCTTCTACATTGGCTGTATAAATATTTATGATTATTATCTCTTTCTTTTGCAGCTTCCCACATCAAGTATGCAGTGATGTACTTTATGGCTTTCAATCATTCTTGGTTTGAAGTTGACATTGTCAGCAACCAGAATAGCTATCGATGCTGTTTTCTGGGTTCCTATCACATGGAATATTGTTCTCCACCCTTTTAGTCTATTAATTTTCTTTTAAATGTGCTTCTTGTATACAGCATATTGTTGGATTTTGTTTCTTAATCCACTCTTCCAGTCTACTTCTTTTGATTGGTGAATTGAGGTAATTTACATTGATGGTTATCCCTGATATATATAGGCTTATTATTTTCATGTTATTTTCTTGCTGTTAGTTCCCTACTTTTCCCCTCTGTTCAATTGTTTGCTCTATTTTCTTGTTCCTTTCAGGATAAATATGAACAAATATTTTAAAAATAGAAACTTTTCTGTTAGTTTTTATCTTTTTTTCATTGATCATTTCTTGCTTCCATCTCAGTGCCATTTCTTAAGCACAATCTTCCCTGTGGTCCATTCTTGAGTGTTAAAGTATTGTGACAACAGACTGTGGCTGGATGGCTCTACAGCATTTTCCATAATTTGTGAGAAAAAGAAGCCCATTTTCATTCTTCAGTAAATACTGTCATGACACAGTGTGTGGGAAATTCCCAGGACCTCATATTGACCCAGAGTCCCACAATCCAAGATACTTCTCTTAGAAATTTTGAACATTTTATTTATTTAATGTTATTGCTATGTTTGAAATTTGATATCATAATCTTTAAGTTTTGAAAAAACAATGAAAATGATCAGTGAAATAATACTGGGGTTTTAGAAAGATTTAGAAAGATTAGAAAGACTGTGACTGGGCATGGTAGTGCGTGCCTGTAATCCTAGGGTTTGGGCCTATCTATTGAGCAATCTCCCAAGCCGTATTCTTTCATTTTTGAAAACGACAACATTAGTTTTTGCTGTCTTAACTCATTTTAACTCTCCATTATAAAGAGACAGGAAGCATCAACACTGCTAAGTTAGTTTGCTAAGCTGATCAAGAGGAGCAACTAGGTGAACAAGTAGATCAGTGGCTCCTTGATTCATGTGAAGTATGAACTGGGTGGTCACAGTCGGTGCCTCAGGCCCACATGATGGACTGTAAGCCTACAGGTCAAAATGGGCCCAGAACTGCTGTTCTCAGTCAAGACTGCAGCTGACCAGTGCAACTGATCAGGGAGCCACTGCATGGAAACCTGAAAATTATGGCGGCAAATTTGCTTGATTCTCTGAAATCCAGCATGCACCCTGTTCCTTTAACCATGGAGTGCTTCCGAGGAATGCAGGCCCCATGTGCAGGTAGTGCTCTGAGTTCTAAGGGTGTAGACACCAAGGCTGATTTTTCTCAATGGGTAGAGTTCTTGTCCTTCATCAGAAAATCATCCACAATGATTGCACAACAATCCCTAGACAGAGGGAAGAAATACATTTTTAGCTTTTTTTGCAATGTGATTCTATTTGTATGTCAGAGTCTTGTAGAACTTCACATTTAATTGAAAAGCATCTCCTCGTTGGTGAACCTCTACATTTCCTTCAACTCACAAGGATAATTCGGTCACGACACCACTTCACCATCTTTCTCAGTGAACCTAGAACTTCCTTGTTCCTGAAACAATAGGCAAGTGGGTTCAGGAAAGGGGTTAGCACTGTCCCAAACAGAAACAAACCCTGATTCAGCTTTGGGGTCTTGGAGGAGCCAGGTCTCATGTAGATAAACATCCCGGGACCAAAATAGAGTCCTACAACGCAGAGGTGAGAGGAACAGGTGGCTAGCGCCTTGCTCCGGGACTCTGGGGAGCTCATGCGCAGCACAGTCTGGAAGATAACCACGTAGGATGACAGGATGAGTGACAGGGGCAGCAGCAGCACAAGGATGCTTGTCACCACCACAGCCTTCTCATAGGCAGAGATGTCCTCACACACTATCCTGAGCATGGCCATGACTTCGCAGAAGAAGTGGGGGATCTCTCTGGGGCTACAGATGTGAAAGTGTAAGGTGAAGGCTGTGTGGCCCAGGGATGTGAGTGCCCCTCCAGCCCAGGCAGTGGCAGCCATCTGCAGACAGACTCTGGGGCTCACTATGGCTGTATAGCGCAGGGGGTTACAGATGGCCACGTAGCGGTCGAAGCACATAAACGTTATGAGGATACATTCCGCAGTGGCTATGGTCAGAGAGAAGAAAATCTGGGCCCCACAAGCCAGGAGCGAAATGCTCCGACATCCAGAGAAGAAGTCAGTGAGCATCTTGGGGATGATGGAAGAGGCCAGAGTCAGATCCATCACAGAGAGCTGCCCAAGCAGGAGGTACATGGGCGTGTGCAGCTGGGAGTCCAGCCAGATGAGGAGGACCAGGAGGGCGTTGCCCGCGCAGGCAGCTGTGTAGATCAGGAAGATGGCAGGGACCAGCACTGTGATGCGTCTGAACTCTGGGAAGAAGCCAAGGAGGGTGAAGTCTGTGGATTCTGTCTGATTTCCTTGTACCATGGCCGTGAAGACAGGGAAAGGAAGAAATGCGAGAAATGTCGGGGTCAGGCAGCTGGCTGTTAAAGCTTGTGATGGAACATGAATCTGATGACAATGGGGAATATAAAAATACTCATCCACAATCACTGGAGTCAATTGCTAATTTTCTTTTGTAAACTTAGAATGCAGTTTAGTGAGAGTATGTGTATTATAATATCTAATTTACTGTTTTAGATATTTCTATGTTACTAAAATTTGTATTTATTTTATTTTTATTTTTTAAAACAGAACACAAAATAATAAAAAGATTAACATGATACAAAATTTCACTAAACCAAAAAAAAAAAAAAATAGGAATTTGACAGTGCTTGTTATATTGCATAATGTCTTCAACTAGTTGATTAAATTACCACATATAAGATACAAAATTGGTAAAAAAAGAAAGAAAAAGCAGTTGTAAGAAGTTAACAGAAAAAAAGAATTTAAAAGGAGAAGAAAAAAATTTAAGCATTAACAGCTTCCTTCAGTAGGCCAGCAGGAACTAGTGGCACAATTGCCCAAGCTCTCTATATGTGCATAACCATATCTTTTCCCCTTCCTTCTTTCTTTTGTCCTTTTCCTCATCCAAGTTTTTCCTTACCTTTGAATAGATTCTTTCCCTTTCACAGCATCTATTGTACATTTCAGGTTCTCCCACTAGGGAGACAATTTGGTGTTTGCACATGTGGGTCTGACTTACTCACTTATGAGTATGGCTTCAAGTTGCATTTACTTACCAATAAAAACCTTGAGTTTATGTTTTCTTTTTTTTTCCATTTATTTTTATTTTATTAAAATACAAATGTCAATCAGACAGTTTCAAGACACCTTAACCGTACAGAGTCAATGAATTAATACATTGCAAACTGTTTTCATAACGTTTTGGTATTGTACAAGGTGCATACATGAAATTATATTTACAGGTTTTTTTATAGCTGAATTATATCAAAAATTCAATAATTATTTACCTAGTGGATGACCATAGCACTAAAAGCCGACATAATATCCTGTCCAACCACCATTAGTGCAGATTTGCCTCTCATAGAATTATGTAGAAGCACAGCGTTATCTATCCCAACTGTACTGTCTATACACACACATCCTGATTTTTTCTTTCTACAACCCTTCCTTTGTCTACACCTGTCAAAAGTGGGTGCTCCATTGACATTCAACTACCTTAGGTTCTTGAACTCGACACCACAATCCAACACAGTCCAGCATTCTGCAACCATAGGGAGTTATTCAAAGAAATTTTCGACCATATCCATTTACAGCTCAGCTTAATATTATGGGCTCACGATGTATACTTCATTTTTATACATTTATGCTTTTCTGCTGGATGGTTAAGACCTAGG
>PVKA01009907.1:0-66455 GCA_004027165.1 Ctenomys sociabilis
GGTGGATGGATGGATGGATGGACAGATGGGTGGATAGGTGGATGGACAGGTGGATGGATGGATGGAAGTTAAGGTCTAGGCTGTCAGAATAGGCCAGACCTTGGCTTTAGATCAGGGCTTCTGACTTTTGGTACCTTCCTAGGGTCTATCCAACCCCTGCAGTGTGCCTGTGGGTCAGACCCTTGTTTGTTCCTTTTACACCTGACTTGGTCATTGGTTGTCATGTCAGAGTCCAAGAAACCTCCATCAGCTGTCTCAGAATCAGGCTGTGAATCCAGCTCCAGGCAGAGGATGGCTGTTGTTATTTACCTCCCCTGTTAGAACCCAGGAAGGATGAGCCTCTCTGACCCTTCCTGGGGGAAAGGGAGAAGGAATAGGCTCCAGGGAAGGGCAGGGCGGTACAAAGGTGGCCTCAGCTAGGAGACACGATGATTGGATGTGGACCCCTACAGCACCACTTCCTTGTGGCCCTGGCCAAGTCATCCAGCATCTCTGGGTCTCACCATATTTATTAATTAAACAAAGTTAGTAATATCTACCATGTCGATCTCAAAGGATTCTTGGGAGCAATTAAATAATAGGTTTCTTTCAAATGCCCCCACTAGAAGTCAAGGGTTTTTTTTGGTGGTAACAGGTATTAAACTCAGCTTGCCAGGCAAGCACTTATTCCGCTAAGCTATCTCCCTGGCCCGGAAGTCAGGTTTCTAACCTGAGAGCTCCTATTTCCCCACCTGGACAATGAGGATCCTCTCGCCAGGGTGCTATTTCTCAGGCTTAGGCTCTGGGCTCAAATGGCTGTAGGATTCCCCAAAAGTTGTGGATCCTACCCAGAAGGCCCCAGGCCCCAAAACAACTGGTTTCTTTCCCATCTTTCCATCTGTCTTGAGACCTCCTTTCTGCTTCCCTCATGATGGCTCCATGCTAGAGGAGACCTGGCTGCAGTAGGAGAGTGGTCTGAACTGCATAGTGAGACCCTGTCTCAAAAAGACAAAATAAATAAATAAATAAATAAATAAATAAATAAATAAATAAAGGACCACACTGAGCGGTCCCTGCCCTGACGGCCCAGGATTGGGGTGGTATCCCCTGCTACTGGCCCAGACCCTCCAAGAAGGATGGGGATCTGAGTTCTGGGCAGCCATCAGGAATGGAGTTGGGGGGGGACACACGGGAGTGAGTGAGCAGCTCACACCCCGACTGTGCAGACACCTTTGGAGGGAACAGAGCTGGGCAAACTGAAAGTGGGAGTTCGCTCTTTCGGCTGCCTCTTATCAGATAATAATGGGGCAAGTGGTAGCACTTGCCTAGTGTATGGAAGGACCTCAGTTCCATTTCCAGCACTGCAAAATAAAAGTTAAAATAATGATTATAACAGCAAAGCAGCTTGCATTTTTGACCTAGGTGCTTAGCACCACATTAACTATGTGACAGGATCACACCAAATCCTGTCTAGGAGTATTGTAAGCATTGTACCCACTCTCTAGATGAGGCCATGGAAGTACAGCAAGGCTAAGTGATTCCAGCTGGCAAACAGTAGGAGTCAGATGTTAAAATTACTACTGTAATTTGGTCAAGTCTATACTGTTAACCACTATTTAAAGGAAATGAAGAAATGATACATTAATGTCACAGAGGCTTGAGGTGCTCAATACGTTTCAGGGTGCCTGAAGGGCAGGTGAGTGAGTGTGTGAGAGGGTGGGGGGGCATATGTAAGGGAAGGGAGAAGGGAGTTGAAAATGTATCCTCAGGCCAGATTTTGTCTTAACAGAATCTACCCAGATCCACGCAGGCAAAATCCTGTATTTTGCTCTACTGTGTAGTGAAACCTGAAACCCGAGCTTCCCTCTGGAAGAGAAAGCTACCTACGACCTGAACACAGTACCTGGCACACCACAGGCATTTAATATTTAATGGCAGCTCAGGGAGCAGATGGACAAATAGATACATTTCTGTCCTAGTGATTGGAAGAAGGGTTTCACACTATGGTGTGTGGCTCAGGGCAAGCCTTGGCCTCTGTTGGTTTCCCCTTCCAGGAGGCTAAGGTTCTCGTACTGTGCCCCAGGCTGAAATGTGCTGCCTGAGTTGAGAGTCAGCTTGAAGGCATTGCCGCCTCTGCTAACCTCCAGGGCCCTGGGCTGACTCTGGTTTGGAAGCATGTTTGTCACTTAGATTAGGGGTGGTCAATCATTGCTAGGGCCTGCCTGGGAAAAAGCAGAGTGAAAGTGTCTCAGATGTGTAAGTTCCTCCAGCCCATCCATGAGTGTGTGTGTGTGTGTGTGTGTGTGTGTGTGTGTGTGTGTATAGGCCCAGACTGTCCTTTATCTTAGATAAGTTAGAAGTAGAGTCCCAAACTCTGAGCCCCAGACAGAGCTGCCCAGGCAGGACTTTTCCTACATGCAAGAAAGAACATGGCATCTGATCTCCCAGCCCACAGCTGGCAGCATCAAGTTGGTATTTTTCTGCGGTGCAGACAGAGTAAAGAGAATGAAGTGTTGCATTGTTTGGCATTATCAAGGATTTCGGCTCTCCAGGACTCCTGCATAAAAAGATGGAAATTTTAGCTGCCAGAGCCAAGAAACACACAGAAGTATATGAATTTATTACGTATTATCTTTCCTTCTTCCAAACAGCCATGAAAATGTCAAAAGATCATCTATTGTCTCATCGTTAATAATAAAAAAAAAACTTTGGGTTTGGTGGACCCAGGGCCTGGGCTTGGCATGGGCACAAGGTGGGGAGCGAGAGGCTGTGGGGAAGAAGACCGTGATTTCCCCCGGCGGGCTTCAGGAGGCCTGGCCGTCCTGCCAGCTCCCTTGCCGAGTGTTGAATTCACAGATGGCATTTAAGCCAGGAAAGCGTGCAATTATTTAGTTGCTTCAATTAAGTCCTTTTGGCTGCCATTTACCCAGCACCTACTGTGTGCAGGCTCAAGCATATTATGACTTACGTGTTCATGAGCTCCTCACTGCAAAGCACTTGGGGCCCTGTGCTCACCTGACAGGGAGCTAAGAGCAGGCCTGGCATCTCAGACACAGCTCCTCTGTCTGCCTAGAGGATCCAGAGCTGAGGGGGGCTCTGCTGCCTGCAGGTCAAGGAGGCCTCACAGAGAAAGTGCAGGACCTTAAAAGACTGCTCTGCTTGTGGAGAAAAGAGCAAAAGCCTCACAACAAACAGAAGAATTGTACCCACAGTGTAAACTGAAAGGCCACATCCAGTCATCAGACCTAGAAGCTGGGCCTGGAGAGGCCGAGAGGACTTGAGTCGCCTCTCTGGCCCTGAGCTGCCCTAGCCCTGGGCCATCCACTGAGTTAACTAAATGAGGCCCAGTCTGATCAGAGATTTGCTGCCCACATGTCCGCTGATGCTGCTAGTGGTGAGAAGGCAATGTTCCTGCTGACTGCTGCCCCCATATCACCTTCCACAGGCTGGGCTGTACTCCGAGCACCTCTACCACAGGCCTCCAGGGACAAAGCCAGCCTCTGGCTCTGTCTCCTGCCACTTCCCCTAGCTAGAGAGAAGCTGGCTGTGAAGCAACTGTTGACCACTCCCTGCAGGAGTGGGGCTTGGACCTAAGGGTCAAGTTAAGCCTTCCAGAGCACTGTGGGGGTTAAAAACAAGGTCCACCCCAGCTCTACTTAATAGTGAGGAGCTGTCAATCTCATTCTCATGTAGGACAAGTAAGTAGATGAGATGGAGGCTCTGCTGCCAGCCTCAGCCCACGTGGGCAGATGGCCAAGAGCCCACACAGCTTGTCCTCCTCTAGCTGGCCACTCCCCAGAAAGAAGGCTCTCTATCCCTTCTTCCAAGCCCTCTCTGCCTCTCTTCCCAGGAGGGATTGGGAAGTTAGACATAGGGGAAGAACTGAGTTGTGCAAACCCTGGGGAACGCACCTGCAATCTGAACCACTCCTCTTCTGGCCCCCAGCTCACCCTCCACATCTGTAGCATCTTGGGCAACTCCCCCTGCTTAGGTCCCTAATCCCCAGAGGTAGACCTGAGAGGGTGCCCTGCCTCAGGGATCAGAGCTCCACCTGCAGCTCTTCTTGCCCCCCACAGCCCACAGTGTGCTTTGATCCAGCTGGGTCATTCCCTGTCAAATCAGAGGTTGTCTCAGAATCTTGTAGCACCTCAAGTCCTAGAAATAACTGTAACCTAAACCCCTTACTTTTGAATTGTGCTTTACAGTTTTCCCAGGCTTTTCACATTTGCTTCTTAGACCCCTCCAGCCACCCTGAAGAATCTGCAAAGCAAGCTTTGAACCAGCCTCATCCTTGCCTGGGGTCATACAGCTAATTGGTCGCAGAGCTGGCTCTGGGGCCCAGACTCCAAGCTTCTGGTTGCAGTCTGAGCACCTCCACCATAGCCCCAGGCAGGCCCCAGGCCTAGGAAAGAATGTGGTACAGGTGGGTCCTCAGTGCTGGCTGCAGGCAGTGAATTGGAAGGTGGGTATTAGCCCCCACAGCCCTGCCCAGTCTTCTTCCTGCAGACATCATGGCTCTGAAGGTTCCTTCCAACCCAATGTGACCTGACCTCACAACTTTATCTCGTATGCTTCCTTCATCAGAAAACTGCCACTTTGATATTTCTCCTTCTACTCTTGGAAAATGTGGACAGAAATGAAGGACAAAACCACGTATCTACGTCATAGAACTGTAGAAGGAATGGGGCCTACATGGAGGGACAAGCATTAGGAAAATGACACAGGAAAAGGAACCATCCACCTTACCGCTTCAGGGCAGGGGAAAGACAGGTAGCAGTGCTAGTGCTTACAGGTTCCCTGGAGCACCCTGCCCTTCTTCACTGTCACACCCTTCCTCATTTCCCCAGAGAGTTGTGTGACCTAGAGGCAGTGGTGGGCCACAGCAGAGGCTGGTACCAGAAGGGTGCAGGGATGTTTCAGGACTCTGGCAGCAGCGAGGGGCCTGGTTGGAAAGCACCCTCCATAATTCAGGGCACCTCCACAAGCCTATTGGGTCCAGGAAACACCCCAGCAAAGGCTGTTCAGGTAGCGCTGCTTTGAAACAGGCTCACTTGGGTAGACACCAGGCAGAGCTGATTCCCTGGATGGGGGCTTGGCCCAGCCCCAGGCCCCCATCTTATGGAGCTCTGGCCTTGAAAGGAAGACTTTCCATTCGCCTTTCTTGGAAACCCCCTGGCTTACGGGAAGCTGGGTGTTATCTTAAGGTCTGTAAATGGCCTGCCTGCTTTTCCAGCTGGAGCTGTTCTTCAGAACAATTAGCATGCAGTTTAGAGCTGGAATGGAACATATGGCAGGGGTCCCCAGGAGCCAGCATGTGGCAGCCCAAGAAGGAGGGGAGCAGGCTGGGAGGCATGGGAGGGGGTGTGTGGAGACAGGGCTCAGAGCCTGCTGTCTGGACCAGGTACACCTGCTTTTAGTACTGGAGGGAACAGAGGTGAGGGCTGGCACCAGCTAGCTCCTTTAGATCAGGCCAGAAATGCACATATGCCCTAAGTCAGCATTATGCATTAAGACAGTTGAAAAGTCCTACATACCTAGACAGTGTCTTTCTATGGAAAACTTCTGGAAAAATACCTAGGGATCATCCAAGGTTGGGGTAAGAGACACTGGGGAGCTGATATCTACCTAGGTGCTCTTGGGCATGTGTTCACTCACTAAATATGAACAGAAGACCTAATACATGCCAAGTGTGACCCTAGGCCTTAGAGTCTACCCATGAAAAAAAACAAATGCCCTGCCTGGGTGGCATTTCCCTTCTAGGGTGGCACATCTGTGACAGTAACAGTGTAGAACTGTCCACTGTGGCATAGTGCGGGTGTTCAATGTGCTTGAGATTTTTCTCCTTTCAGCTTTTGGATTTTTCTATTAGAGGCGGTGCATTTCAATTTCCTTTTTTAAAATACAAGGATATGGAACCCAGAAGAGTTTCTAAAAAAGCCTGCTCAAGTTCTCTGTGGTAGAGCCTAAATTTAAGCCTATCTAGCCCAACACCCACAGCATTCACCTTGCCTCAAAGTGGACCCCCTGCCCACCTTGATAAGCTCCAGTTAAGGGCCCAGATGGTCTGATGGCTGTCAGCTCAGAGACACCTGGGGCAGAAGGAGCTCTCAGAGAACGCCTCTCCAGCCTCAGCCTTGTGCTCTGTCTGAGGTCCACAGCTCTGAGGCCTGACTTGTAGCCAAAAGATCTTAGCGTCTAACCTTGGTAACTTGCTTGGTTCTTCTCCACAAACCCACAGACAGGTTCTGCAGAAGGAGTGGTCTCCTGCTGACTGCTTGTGTCCCTTGCTTCAAAGATCAACCATGCACATATCCCCTCTACACCCCACCTATCCTAGGCCTTCAGGGTCTGGACAGTGGCTGGTTCTAGGGCCCCACCCTGGGTAGCAGATGGGCAGAGCTCAGAGGAGGCTGCTGAATAGATAGCTCTGCCACCCACTCACAGCCCGCATCTTACACTGCTCAATGGAATGTCTATAACCAGGGTCTTGCAGAGGCAGAAGATAAGGAGCACCCTGTCTGGAAGAAAAAATTCAGTAACAGCACCAGGGGCAGCAACCGTGGTGGGAAGGAAGGAGGAGCGAAGAGACAAGATGACCGAAATGAGGTGGTTATGAGACTTAAATTTGAGCCCAGGGCAGGTAAAGAACAGAGCCGTAAATCCAGCCTCCTGAAAGAGTATTCGGGAGACAGGAGACAGAAGCTCACTTAAAATATGTCTGAGATGAGAACCAAAGATCGTTATTTTTGAGCAAGGATATAAAATGCTAAACACTGCCTTTATTGGTCCTGTTTAAAAGCCAGGTGTAAAATCCTGCCATTCCCAAGATTGTGTTTTTCCTTTTTGTCTTTAATGGCAGAAATTAAAATCTCCTTAAGCCATTAGCCATCACTCCCCAAGGCGAATCCCGCCATGTGGCTCTGCTGGAGACCTCTCCTCTCACCCAGAGCTGTGCTTGCCACCCCACCCGGCCTCTCACAGCCTTTTCCACCCTGTCTGCAGACCCCACTGGCACCAAATGCTGGCCCAGTGACAGGTGGCTGAAAAGTTTTATGGGTCTGCCCTGCAGACCCTGTCTCCCACCAGTTGCCAATTTGGCTGGTTGCTCTCCCACTCACAAATATCTAATGCCAAAGATATTCAACCCACTGGCACACTGCCAGGACAGGCCTGCCCCGGGGGGGATACTAGCAAGTGACTCAGCCTTCATGGCTATCAAATGCCACTTCTGCTCCCGGGGCCACTTCCCCCCGGGCTGGCTTTTCTTTCCTCCTTCCCATACTTTCTCTCTTTTTTTCCTTTTCTTTCCATCAAAGCCTGGTGCTACCACAGAAAAAGTTCATAAAAATGTTATGTCCACCATAAAACCCCTAATGTGGCATTCTGCATGATCCATGCATTAACATTAACATTTCCCAGACAGTTATTGTGGGATAATGGGCCCGGCTATAATTCAGCGCTAACGTTCCTTCGAGCAAATGTTATGGAGGAATAAATGACTTGCGGAGTGTGCTGCTGCAGTGGGGGCGGGGAGAGGCGAGCAGCGTGAAAATGCAGACTTGGACCCTCAGAGACCCCAGCATGCTCCAGAGGGGCACTCTCTGGGGACCCTGAGACTCGGCCTCTCTGCTTCCAATTCACACATGTTCTTTCTCCCTTCTGCTGCATTTGGAGAATTTGTCAAAAGAAAGAATTCAAGGCATTAGGAGACTAGAATAAGGGTGGAGACATGATAAGGAACTTCATTGTCTTAAGCAGTATCCTTCTCCCCATTTCTCCTTCCCTATTGGCCCAGCACACCCTATGCTCACCCCTCATACAGCACTTAGCAGCTGGTACCTTTATTTACTATGAGTTGCCCATGCTCATGTCCTCTATGGCATCTGTGCCCACTTTAAGAGTCTAGTACACATCATGGAATTTTTAGTGACCCAGCCTAATAGAGAGTCAACAAATATTGGTTATAAGTAAGGCTGGATTGATGGTTGGAAGGAAGAAGAGAGGGAGGGAAGAAGGAAAGAAGGGAAATAAAGAGAGAGGGAAGGAGGAGGAGGAGGTGGAAGAAAGGAAGAAGGGACAGTAGAGGGAAGGGAGGGAGATTTGGGTAGGTGGATGGATGGATCTGTGACAACAGAAAACCATCTGAAGTGAATGCAGATAATAAGATAAACAGGATAGGAATAAATACCCTAAAACATTTTCAAAATCATAAGACTGTGAGCCTGAGTAGACCTTAGGGTTCTGCTGCAGTATTTTTTATTCTCAAGGAACAAAAGACCAAGGGGAGTTGGTGTCCAAGCCTTGGTTAGAACTCTGAATTGCCAGTTCATTGTGTATCTGGCCATCACCTTGCTACTAAGATGCAAGACTAATAATATGCAGAAAACAAAAAGCCTTGCTTCCCAGTCAAGGAGCTTGTTTCACAGTGAAGGAATCAGAGCAGGCATGAACCCCGTTCACCACAGCTGAAGGAAGAGCAGAGTGAGTGCCCGGGACATATCTTCAACTTGGAGACTCAAGTCTTATCACAAAGGGTGAGGGCCTGGGAGGATGACTGAGGCCACAGAGGGGCAATATGGGAAAAGGCACACAATGAGTGGAAGCAGAAATCCTCAGAGACACAACACTTTGTACCTGTGGATTGTGAGGGCTTCAATAGAGTGTGCCCCATTACCCCTGCTTGTACTTTCTTCCTGTGGGTCCTACCAGGGACCATGCAGTTTAGCTCTGCCTGGTACCTGGGCTGGACACAGGAAAGATTGCATGGAGCCACATTCTTCCAGAAATCCTGGGAGGGAGAAAAAAAAGTCTGTGAAAAGCAAGAGGGAAAATGTTGGCTCTTTTCCAAATGCCACATGTCATGGCCACCATGATTTCTCCCCAGAGCAGTTCCCTAGAATGCAGAAAGAGATTTATGATACTGGCCAAGGAGATGGCGACCTCTACAATGTATTCAAGGGACTCTGGGGAGGCTTTGTCCAAATCAGAAACATCCTCCTCACTCAGGGGTCTCATAACATCCTAGAGCTGGAAGGGGCCTTAGAGGTCAACTGGTTTAACCTGTCCCACTGAGAGGAAGCTCCAACTGGCAGGCTCTCATTATTTTCCTAAAGATTCCTGGGAAAAGCAACTTTCCTGAAGTAGGCGGTTCTTGCTGGTAAAACTCCTTCATATAAAGGGAACATCTGGGTCTTTGTTACATCCATCTTTTCCTCCTAGACCTGTTCCCTGGGCAGCACCAGGTAAAGCCGCCTTCCTGCACTGTGGTTAAGTACTGAAGATGACAGTCAAGCCCTTCCTGGCCTTCTTCTGTGCAGGTGTGTTCCTTTCCCAAGAATCCCAACCTTCCTAGCAGGTGCACCATCTGTACCCCTCTTCTGAAGTCAACACTTTCCTCTGGGGAAAGGGAGGGATGCGTAGAGGCCAGTCACTGGGTACAGGCTAGAGTTAGTAGTAAGATGCTCTGCTGTCACAGCTCACAACAGGTGATTGTAGACAGTGATGTATATTACAAAATGCCAGAAGAATGGATTTTTTAATGTTTTCACCATAAAGAAATGGTACATGGTAGGGCAAAGTGGCCCATGCCTCTAATCCTAGCTACTTAGGAGGGTAATCAAGAGATCCCAAATTTGAGGTCAGCCTGGGAAAAACAACAAAACCTTGCCTCAAAGTAAACATATAAAAAGGGCTGGACATGGGGTGCAATGGTAAATCTGTTACCTAGCATGTATGAGGTCCTGGCTTCAATCCCCACCACTGGGGGAGTAGTGTGTGTGTGTGTGTGTGTGTGTGTGTGTGTGTGTGTGTGTGTGTGTGTGTTTGACAAAATAGATGTGTTTAACCTGATTTAAATGTTACACAGGTATACATATAGCTAAGCATCATGTCATACTCAATGCATAGGTCAAATTTCTATGTATCAGTTTAAATTTTAAAAGAACTATATATTTATATCCCATCTTCAGCAATTAACAATGTATTTTTGATAGTGGGAATTGAACTCAGAACCTTGCACTTGCCATACAGGCTCTGGAGCCACTGAGCTGTATCCCTGGCCCAGCAATTAACAATTTAAAAAAGCCAAGTTTATGTAGTGCAATCTGAACCATGTCCTGCTTCACAGACAAGCCAAGTATCACACAGCCTGAGACTGCAAGTATCCGTTTTTGCTTTTCCTTTTGGCAGTAATCTAGTCCAGTGTTCTACCGGTGCCTGCTGCATTTGCAGTCAAATTTCCCTTCATTTTTTCCCCATCTGAAATGCCCCTAAGTTCTCTCTCCTCTGTACGATGCACTTTGCGCTGTACTCTAATAGGCAAATGTGCATTTATCTGTACGCCACATCATCCCTCTCCTTGCTTCTCGCCTGTCTCTCCTGCCTTCCTAGCTCTTTCTTGGTCTTTTTGCTCTTCAAGCACAGGAGCTTTGCCTCCAGTGTACAGAGTGTAAAGCGGACCTTCTACTACGTTGTAGGTCTTTGATAAAAATTGTTCAGTGGTACAGAGCTGACTACTTGAACATGAAAACTTCCTTACAGACTAAAATCTGTGTCAAGTGAGGACAGTCATTCTTCTAGCTAAAAAGATCACCCATTTTATTCACAATATTGTGGAAGATTTTTAGCATGTCTTACTAAAATCAAGCTACCCCTCAGTATTTTCTTTATCTACTGATTCAGTTTTAAAGCAGAATAAAGCTAGTTTGACAGGACTAGCTTTTAGTGAAGCCACTCTGGGTTTTGCTCATTCCTTCTTCACTTTAATTTCTTAGACAGTTTGCTCTATTTTTTTTTCTTTGCAATACCGAGGATCAAACTCAGGACCTTGCACTTGCTAGGCAGGTGCTTATGCTGCTGAGCTATGTCCCTGGCCCCCTTCTTCATTTTTATAAAAAAAGCAACTTAGAATTTTTTATGGGCAGTTATTGCCAAGCACTGTCAGGTAGCTTCTAGAACCTTATGTTTGCCATGTTATGAAGATAGGCAATTTCTACCCATTTCTGTTTCTAAGCACTATTTGTTTCCATTTTGTTCACAGATAGCTAACAATGGTTGCAAAAACCCACCTGTGAGTTCGTTCACTGCGTGCTCTAAGATGCATGCGGATGCCCTCAGCCTGGAGTTCATCATCCTCTCCCCTGTCTCTTTTAAAATCATCTTTGTGATTTCATGATCACTGTCCTTGAAAAACACAAAGCAAAGTGGGAGTTAAATCACTTGCTTTCCTTCTGTCATCTAGTAACCTCATGTCTGCCCCAGGCAGGAACTGCCTCAATCCCTTATTATTTTTTGTTTCCATTTTGCTTCCAAGTATTGCTGTGTGTGTGTGTGAGAGAGAGAGAGAGAGAGACAGACAGACAGACAAAGAGAGGGAGGAAGGGAGGAAGAGAAGGCAAAAGAGACAGAGAAGGAGGGAGAAGAAGAGAGAAAGTGAGGAAGAGGGAGAGAGGGAGAGACAGAGGGGGGGAGAGAGGGAGAGAGAAAGAGAGAAAGGGAATATGTGTAGCTGTGTGGGTGTAGAGAAAGAAGTATTCTCAGACTCCAGCAGTTCCTTCTGTCTTTGGCTGGCCTACAACACTTCCAACAGGTTTCAGCTCCTCTTTTGTATCACTTCCTATTTATAACCCTCCTCCCACCTCTTGTAGATGTGCTTTCAGATTATTACAAAGCTCAGGTTTGGAAATGAAGATTTAGACAAAGCTGTGTGACCCACCACGTTTTCCATTTCCCATTTGTAAGCTATGGGTTAAAACTTAGTGCTCTCCTTAGAAACACAGTTCTGATCATAGGAATTGAACCCAGAGCCTTGCACTGAGCTGTATCCCAGAATCTCACCAAGTTGCTAGGTTGTCAGGGCTGATCTCAAACATATGCTCTCCCTGCTTCAACCTCCCAGAATGATAGGATTACAAGAATGGACAAGCACACCTGGCTCCACGCACCCTATTTTTTCAATAATTTCTTATGCCCAGAGCATGGTACTAGATACTGTGGGTGACACAAAAATGAACCAGAATTTTCTCTGCCTTAAGCACCATGAAGGAGGCAGACCCACAAATTACTATAGCCATAAGATATACAAAGTGCCGTAAGGACAAAACCAAAGGGAGAAGAGTAGCCTAGGAAGTAGGGTAGCCTAGGAAGGTTCACGAAGGAAGTAGCATTTGAAATGGTCCCAAGGTCTGGGTAGAACAGCACAAGTCCGTGGTATAAAGAAGCCTGTAAAGTCTTCTTGGAGGGCACAGGCAAAAGAACTGAGATTGCATTAGAGAGCAACCTGTGTGGGAGAAGCTCGTGGGAGACTGGCGCATGGTGCACCGTGATGCTCCTTTCAAGCTTTCCCTATCCAGTGAGCATCAAAACTTTAAATACAGTACATTCTCAAATGAAACCATCAGTGTCTCCTCCAAACCCATTCTTCTTCTGTAATCCTTTCTAAATTAAAAAAATGATAATCTTGTTCTCCCAGTTTATTGAACATTGAGTTTAAGATAAAAATTCTGAATCTGGGTGTGAATCTAGGATCAAACATTTTTGATTGGATGATTTCCTTCATTTTCTGCTCCTCTCTTCATCATCTGTACAATGGGAATTGTCCCTGGCTTCCCTCCTTCCAGAAGGGAGTGGCGGGAATTCAGTGAGAACATGTGGAAGCCTGTTCTGTAAATTGCAGAAGTACAAGTGGAGCGAAAGAGGGTGGTAACCTAGTCTGGTGCCTAGATTCATGCACCATGCAGTCACAGCCTTTGGTGGAACTGGGATTTATGATGTGCAGAACCTGACAGTTGTGGTTCGTCATGTGCCTTGTGGGAGTCAGGACTGGGGAGGCCCAAGGCACAGGGAGAGGGCAGGCTGGGGGTAATGGAGCCAAAGCCATTTAGATGGGGGCTGCTGCTGCGTCTGGCTTGGACACTGTCAGAGCTCACACAGGGCACTAGGTTCTGCGAGGAGCACCCTGCCGTGCCTCGGGAGAGCAGGCTGTGAGGTGAATTGGGAATGTTCTGAGTGCCTTTTTCTACAAGTCATTCCACGCAGAGAAGGGTCGTAGGGTGGGGAGCAGAGAGCAGAAAGTGGCTGACCTGCATGGACAAATGTGGTGCAGACAGACTTGCACCCTTCCTACTTTCTACTGTGGGTCACACACTGCCACTCTGAGCACAAGGAAGACAAAGCCATCATATCACCTCCACCAGGTAGGAAACACACATAGCATACTTGCAATTCCATGGGGTAAGTGGCATCCTAGGGCTGTGGGAGGGAATGGGTGGGAGTCCCCATGGGCCACAGGCAAAGCTTAGGAATGTATGGAGGCCCCGGGAAAATAGGCAGGATGGACAAAACAAAGGGAGAGAGGGTCTCGGGCTCCAGGGGAGGTGGAGAGCTGATGGTCATGAGCAGGAGACAGAGGAGGCCAGAGCCCCATCAGGCCTTGCATGCAACCATCCACAGGGCAGTGGGGAGCGCATCCAGCAGGGTAGGGGGGCGGAAGAATGTACTTTACATTTAGGAAGAACTGTCAGGGTGTCACTGAGGTACAGAGAAAAATAGGCAGAAGGGAAAAGAGCTTAAGGGCTATACCAGTTTTCTTTTATTTATTTGTTTGGTGCAGGGTCTCACTAAACAGCTCAGACTCATAGCAATCCTTCTGTTTCTGCCTGCCCAGCGCTGGGATTATAGGCATGTACCACCATACGGTATCCATACGGTATCAGTGGCTGGCGTGATGTGCTTGGTGTTCCAAGGCCAGTATGTGGTACTGGGCATTGAACTCAGGTCCTCATGCTTGCAAGGCAGGTATTTAGACTACTGAGCTATTCCTCCAGCCTGTGCCAGTTTTCTTATTGAATTTCTGCATCGATGGTGGTGTCATTCATCCAAATAGAGGAGGAGCACCGAGCCTGAAAGAGTGGATAAGATGGACAGAAGGGATTTTGGAGCTGGGCAGGGTTGAACTGGGGTGGATGTATGGAAAATCCAGCTAGCATTCTACTCCACTCAGTTTTACCCCTGCATACCTCAGCCCAAGGAGAAGCTAATTTTTCTTCCAGCTGAAGTAGAAGCCCCTGGAGGACAAAGACATCATCTTATTCATCTCTGTTCCCCTCAGCATTCCCTAAAAACAGGGAGGCAACACAGGGGCCCCACAGACCTGCTGACTGCACTCCGTCTCCTCAGCTTCCAATAGCACCTGATGATAAAGCTCCAAGCCCCCAGCATGGGAAAGCCTGCAGGACCTCCAAACAGACAGAACATGGTTTGAATCCCAGCCATGCTCTTTGCTAACTGTGTGATACTGAGCATGTCGCCTGTACAAACCCTGTGCTGTCTAATACAGGACCACTGCCAACCAGTGTATCTCAATGACAAATTAAATGAAACCAAAAATTCAGTGAGTAGTCATACCAGGCTAATTTAAGTGCTCCATGGAAAGGGAGACATTGCCATCATTGTAGGACATTCTGTAGGATAGCCACCAGACCAGTGCAGATGTGTGGTGGTACTGCCTCAGAGGCCCACGTGCAGGCCTGGGACTAGGGTACACGGAGCCCTGAGCACCCCTGAGCATGCACTGGCTGTGTCATTCTGAACCAAGAATAGCTGAGAATAGCATGTAGCACAGCTTGTAAATCCCCAGGGGCCTCTGGACCACAAGGAAGCCACAGGTTGAAGACGCTGGCTGACCTTGGGGAGAGATCCTGGAGGGACCTCGGCATACGGTCTGAGAATTTGGGGATGAAAGGTGGGCAGATCTCAGGATCCTCCAGAGGGGTGCATCTTGGGGACTTCTGTGATACAGACGATCTCAGAACCCCTGATATTATGTTGCACCCTCATGATGTCACCACAGCAGATCTGAATCCATCCAGCTCTGGACTGCAGCAGATGGGCAGGACGGCAGAGCTGTGCTCAGAGGGCCATGTGCGTCATGACATGGGGAAGACCCAGCGCATGTGTCCAGATGGCCTGGAGACTTCTGTCCCTGAGAACAGAAAAGCCGCTTCTCCAGTGCTTTTGCCCCTCTCTTGTGCCCTCCATGTCAGGCCAGATGAGCAGGATCATCAGTCAGCCGAAGGGAGAGGTGGATGCAAGAGATGGGCCCCTGGGCCTGCCTCAGAGCTGGGGGCCAGGGAGGAGTGCTGCTTCTGATTTAGGGGTGCTGCCAAGAGATCCCCTTCTCAGGAGCTGTCACCTTCCCTATCACTTCCCCATCCTTGCCCTGCCCTCCTCTGGGTAAGTCACCTGGGCCAAAACAAAGATTTCCAATGAGGATGCTCCTTGGTCTCACTGCCCTCTGTATGGCTCATGAGTAGCACCCCTCTGGTCTCCAAACCAGGGGCTGGACCAGGTCATTTCCAGCCTTTGTCAACCCCTGGATCAGCCTCAGTGTGTCCAGGGCGGGTAAGGGGAGGTAGGCTGCAGATTTCTTCAAGCAGAGACTGGCTCAAAGATGGGAGGATCCTCTTTCCCTGGCCTCTCTGTGTCTCCCCCACCCCTCTACACACACACACACACCTCCTTCCTGTTCTCTTCTCTAGGAGGATGGATTGAGGCAGTGTGGAGAGATCCGAATAACTAATCAGAGTCCTCATTAACCCCCTGCCAGGATGCTCAAACATTCACTTTGCTGTTTGTGAAGCAGAAAAAAAAACCCTCTCCCTGCATTAAAATTGATGCGTTATTAATCCCGGTGCTCCTGACCCTGTGGGCTGCTCTGCCAGCCTGCCTGAGGCTCGGCGGCACAAGTGTACTACCTCAGGCCTTGGACTTTCTATTATTTATTGGCCTAATGCAGAGACCTCCTCATGAAGAGTGGGCTTCATGCCAGCACGAGGCAGCTGCTGTGCTTTCTCTGGTCAGAGCATGCAGGGTCTCTCTGTTCAGCCCCACCCAGGGGTGCCAATGCCAGCTGCGCTTGGGCTGCCATGGCACAGGCTGAGTGAACACCAAGCCAAAGGGGCGTCTGCAGATCTGGCCTGCTGCTGGCTTCCAGTGGGGTCGATCTCTCCAGGCTTTTGGACAGCAGCTTGGGCTGAGCATGGAAGGCCTTACTATTCTCCAGAGGTCTTGGTACACCTGGGCAGCACGGCTCCCATGGCCTCCCTGCTGTACCCTGATCCCTGGGCCTAAAGCTCTCCTCTGGCTCTGCCCCCCAGGCAGACCCCCTACATGGCCCACATATGTAAGAGCAGGAAACCTTTGTCTTGGTTGTATGCTGCCCTGGCCTGCTGGCTGTGGGAGCTGAAAGACACTGAAGGAACAGCTCCTATCCTAGGGGAGCTGGCATTGTACTGGGCAAGCTGTCCACACACAGAGGGACACTACTGTAATAGCAAGTGGACAAAGGGAGGGGGAGGGAAGAGGCTCTTAGTCTACTCCCTTTTGCTATAATAGAACACCACAGACTGGATACTTCATAAAGGTAGAAGTTTGTTTGGCTCACAGCTCTAGAGACTGGGAAGTCGAAGAGAGGGAGGACACATCTGGTGAAGGCTTCTTGCTGTGCCATTACATGGCAGAGGACAAGGAAGCATGCCCAGGACAGATAGGAACCTGCTGATCTCATCCTTTTTGTCAGGAACCTACTCTTATGATGACAAGCCTGCTCCCAAGACGACAGTACTCATGCACTTCTGACAACAGAGCTCTCCTGCAGTAATCTCTCAGAGGCCTCTCCTCTAATTCTGCTATAGTGGCAGTTTAATTTCAGCATGACTTTTGGAGGGGAACATTCAAACCATAGCAAGAAGGAGAGGGAACCTCAGGTGTGAACAGGCTCCTTGGGGTGCCCATTGAGCCTAACATGGGAAAGCTGCATGGAAGACTCAAGACCTGCTTCGGATTGTGGGCTTTGGGCTGGCTGGTAGTGGCTTGTCCTTCTTTCTTGGTTGACTTTCTGCCCTAGTATGGGCCTTGCCACATTTGCTGCTTGTCTTGACCTGGATGTGGGCCCGGGCCCATGTCACCTCTATCGTGTGGCCTTACCTACACTAGGGCTCAAAAAATATCTTTGCAAGAAAGATAGGGAGAAAGAGCTGTATAGGCAAGGGCATGGTGAGAAGAAGGGGAACTTAACCACTAGATTTTTATTTCCAGGCCCTTCATGCCACACAGACAAGAGGCCAGAGTTTACTTTCCTAGACTTTGACCTAGATTAGAGAAGATGGCCTTTCAACTCATGTTCAAAATGCTGCCAGATACTGGAGATTCAAGGTAAACAAAGCTAGCTGGATCCCTTCCCACATATGGAGCTTACAACCTAGAAAGGAAATCTGGCATCACTCAAACAATCACACATGGAGATATAATTGCAGATGTAACCAAGTGCTTGGGATATGCAAGATAACAAAAATGCCATTCTTAGTAGGAGAATTCAGCATAGCTCCCAGAAGAGATCTTGCATCAAGAGGTGAAGATGAATGAGCTGCTACTACTTGAAAGAACATGGAGAAGAGTACCTGCCATGGAGCTGTGATAGCTTTTGTAAATGCCCTGTGGTAGGAAGACGCACCACCTTGGCTCCTGGAAAGCAAAGAGCTGGAAGGTTGAAAGGGCTGGACTGCTCAGGCCCTTGTGGCCATTGTACAGGTTTGGGTGCTGACCTCCAGAGGAGTGGGGAGCTAGTGATATGTTGGAAACACGGGAGGCACTGGATATGGTAGAAGGAGATTTGCACTTCAAGTCTGGTTCTTCAGGGAAGAGCAGATGGGGAGTTCTGAGAATGTTAAATGGGTCATTTGTCCCTTGCTGCTTCCTATCTCTGCTTTGGTGAGCAGAAGTCTGTAGAATGTGCTAGAGTCTCATAAAGGGAGATACATATCCAAATTCTGGTCATCATATTCAACCTCAGCTAAAAACTCACAGAAATGGGCTGTGGTCCTGGGGTGGGTTCCCTTCTTTTCTCGAACAATACAGCAGGGATTCAGGTTGCCATGGCCTTCCTGGCCATTCTGACCCAGCATTTGGATGCACAGGGGACCTTGCAGAGCAAGAGATGTGGCCCAGCCTCAGGAGACCGGACGTCAGAAAGGCAAGTTGCAAAGAGATTGGGTTGGCAAGTCTGGAAGAAAGAAGGTGGTGGGCTGTGGGAACCAGAAAAGTGGGATTACCCTAGATGTCCTAGGCATGTAATGGCTCCATGGAGCTGGGCATACAAGCGCAATGACAAAAACACTACATGGAAGTCATGCAACCTCCATGACTGCAAATCCCTCCTCTCTGTCCACCTCCTGGCTCCCCTGTCCTTCATTATTCCAGCTCACCGCTCCTAAAGAAAGTGCTTGGGGCAGAGCCCTGCCTTCTTTTCTTTCAACAAATATCAATGGGTCATATTCTCTGCACAAGGACACTCTGAGGATTAAAAACTGCACACACCATCCTGCACCTTCAGCATGCTGCCTGCTAGAGGAGCAGAAGTGAGCATTGCGCCTCGAGAGGGCAGAAGGAGACAGGCCCTCGGGCTCATGCTGCTACAGGGCCTGCTGGGCCAGGGCGGGCTCAGGGACCTGGAGTTGCTGTGGCGCTGAGAATCATCTCCATCACTCTCACAGTTCTTCCAGTGTGAGAGATAAATTAGGTGGTCACTCCAAGTGTGAATGTACTTGGCTGTAAGGAGGTAGAGATGGTTCTTTGTAGGAATTCAGAAACTCATCAAATGAGTAATGTTTGAGCAGGGTCCTTCAGAAATGAGTTGCATTTCAGCTATAAGAGCATGGAGAGAGGGTACCCCAGTCTAGGAACAAGCAAAGGCCTGGGGGGAGCAGGGAGAGTGTAGGGGACAGAAAGTATAGTTGAATATGACTTAGATGAGGATCAGCAAACATTCTATAAGGTTTTGGGCAGCAAATATTTCAGGCTTTCTATTGCAACTATTCAATTCTGCTATTATAAAACTACTGTACTTCAGCCATGCCATATAACAGAAAGTGGTCAGACAGGAGTGAACAAGTGAGTGTGGCTGTGTGCTGATAAAACTTTATTTATAAGAGCAGATAGCCTCAGACTGGTTTATGAGTGTATACCTTTGTCCATTTGGGCTAATACAATCAAATACATTAAATTAGGTGGTTTTTAAATAACAGTATATTTCTCACAGTTCTGGAGATCGGAGTAAGGTATCAGCAAATCAATATCTAATCAGGGCTCGTTCCTGATTGATGGTGCCTTCTATGTGTCCTCACATGGCGAAAGGGCCAGCTAGCTTCCTTCAGCCTTCTGTAAGGGCAGAGCCTTGGAACTTAATCACTTCCTGAGCTGGGGAGGGGCACACTGAGCCCACAGCAATGCGACCTGCCAACCCCCTATGGATGACCCTGAAAAATCAGGCAGGAGCCATGTCATGAAAGGTCTCAACTATGAATGCCAACCATGTATCTTATTTTTTAAAAGAATATTAAGTTGGTTGAGCATAGAAATGGGTCAAATGAGGATTTTGGGTGGGGGGTTGAAGGGTGCTGGAGAAAAGCAGGGGACCACAGGAAGGAAAAGCACTGGCCTGGGACCAGGGCTACCCTTGGTGGCCTGTCAGACAGCCAGTGCTCATCCTTCCACAGCCTTTCCTCTTGTTCTACATCAACACCTACACCTTGGCCTGCCTTTCTGAAGATGCTAAGGGCCTCGCCTTTTTGGCAGACGTGGCAACAAGGAGCTTTTGTGTGGCTTTCCTGCGGAGTGAAAGCAATCCATATCCAGTTTCCCCACCTCAACCAGAGCTCAACCCCTGAGCTCACCATACCTGTGTACCTTGCAGCTTAGTTATTGCGGGATGCTTGTTTACAGAGCTGGAATAAGTAGGGGAGCAGTAACCATTGCTGCCATCACCCTGGCCACCCCCAGCCCCTCAAGAGGGACCAGCCACCTTCCCAATAGTGAACTTAGGACTTCCTCCCTCACTGCAGAAAGCCCACAACTCCCTCAGGTTCCAGGAGAGAATGGGAGCTTGGCTCCCTCAGGTCGCGCCCTGTCCACCTTTCTCTACCCCCTTGCAGGACCTCTTTTTGTTCCTCGCTTGGATGCCTGCTCGTGGACGTGGCCTCTTCTCCTTTGCCCAATGCACAGCTACTGTGCATGTTCAGTGTTCACGGGAGACGTGGAGCAAGGCCTGCCAACACTTGCTCACTCTGGGCATAAAATTTAAGGGCTCAGGGGATCCCCAGAAACTCACCAATCAAGTCAAATAATATTTTAATGCAATAGTCTTCCAAATCAAAATTAATAGCAAAAATGTACGATAAGCAAATTATTTAGAAACTGTAAATTTTTTGCTCATAATAATTGTACACTTCCATAGGGCACATGGGGTATTGCCGCATAGGTATCCATGGAGACAGGGCAGTGCTCCTGATCTTTCATCAGAGGCCCCGGTGTGGCCAGCAAGGCACTGTCTGCGCTGCTGTTTTAGTCTCCATTCTTGAGATTTCGGGTGCCTCGTAAACTTGTGCCTGAAGCAGGTGCTCCTCACATCTCTTTAGTCCAAGCCAGGGGAGATAAGGACAGGTTAAAGAGAGGACCCCTTACCCTCTTAGTCCGGTACGAGGAGTTCCCATCCCCCACTTGTCCTGTGCCGTCTTCTCTTCCATCTTTCCCTGGGCCTGCTTTCCAGCCAGAGCCTTTGTGTCTCCTTCTGTCCTGAGCTTTACACCCTTCAATCTTTGAGACCTTGGCCTGTTTTCTTCAAAAAGCTAGCAGAGAGGCTCTTCAGTCCTAATACTTCACCCCCTTCCTTTACCTTATGTTCTTTGCCATTCACATTCGCTGGCACTCTTTTATACAAGTTGCTTATTCTCTCGTTACCAACCAGAATGTGAGCTTTGTGCGTGCTGGTGGGTTTTATTAGCCCTATTCAGAAGTTTGAACAGTTCCTGGCACATAGCAGGTGCTCAGTAAACACATGTTCAATGAATGATGAACAATTTAGTTCCCTTTCTTTCATCTTTCTAATTTCAGAGTAGGCCTCTCTTTTTATTTTATTTTATTGGTACTGGGAATCAAACTCAGGACCTGCCAGGCGGGTGCTTGAGCCCCTGAGCTATACCCAATGCCCTAGACTCTCTTTTTAATCTTCTCTGGGTCTCTACCCTAAACCAAGAAAAAAATCCAACAGGTTTAAAATTATAGTTATTGTTCAAAATGTCTGACCTTGACAATAAAAAAATATTTTTATTTAGAGGATACCTTATTAGTTTCTGTAATCAAACCCACATAGACAAGACTTTACATATTTAATACAGTGCATTACCCCTGCACAAATGAAAAAAAGATAAGTTTAATGTTTCTAGGCCACTATGGCTGTTAATTTCTATACAATGTCAACTCAACCAAAAATAAATATTTTTCAACACAAACTCCAGGATTTTCAAAGCACAATTTTACTGGTAATTTGCTTTTAAATAGAGGAGTGATTACATATCACTCGAATCAGTAGTGATTTTTTTGTGACCTTAACCAAGACATTTAAAACTCAGGTTTAATTATTCTGTTTGCACAGGGGGTGCACCACTAACCTCGAGGTTATTGTGAGACTTAACCAAGGAGCTCGTGTAAGTGTCTGGATGTGCTTGGGGATGTGGAAGTCATCTTACAAATTCAGAGACACGTAGTCTTACTAAACAAGGCAGAGCAAGGTGGCCCCCACTGCAGACCAAGGTGGAAGTGACCATCCGGTTCTAACTTTTTCACCTTACAGATGGAACGCCCGAGGCCCTGAGCATGCAGAACTATGGGTAAAAGCCAGCTGCTTCTAGCTCCAGTGCAGATTCTGAATTTTCTGACCTTTTGAATTTTCGAGTGCCAACTCCATAGGAATAGGGATCCTAGATGCTTCTTTGAGTCCAGATCAAAGTCAGCACATCTAGGAGGGAATTCTTGGCTTTCAAACATCCTTACCAATCCCAACCCTTTCCAGACAGCCTAGGGAAGGAAGCTTTTTGAGAGAAATCCTCTTGTGATCCCTCCCATTTCTGAGATCCACTTCTGAGTGGCATCTAAATGAGGACATTACAGCCATGTCATTTGCCTTCCTGGTTATCCTTCTGCTTTTCCCCAGAGCAGACTGTGGCGGGCCTCCTCCAGGGGCAAGGTACAACTCTTCCTGAGCCGGAGCTGTGCCTGAGGCATCCGGTGGCTGGGTCGGGGCCATCTCCTCATGAAGTGGATCTCAGGGAGGAAGCAGGACCCTGAGAAACACAGGGGGCACGGAGAGATTAATTTCTTCAATGTCACGCTTCCTCTGTGTTCCTTAATGACTGAAATTTACATGTATGGTGAAAATTGCAAATTTTCCTCGAAGGCACCGAAGGGAAAGGCGGGACCATCAGGCTGTTGCCAGTGGGTGTATCTGTGGGCTGTGTGTCCCTTTGACATGGAATGTTTCAGCTTGTCACCGTGTGTGCAGACACCACCATGAACATGTACCAGAACCTGTGCTCTTGTGGATCTGGAATATTTTCTGTGCATATGGGTGTGTGCATGTTCGTGTGTGCGTGTGTGTGTGTGTGTGATGTACTTACTGCTATCTTTGTGACTTGTATAGATCAATGTATGTTTCTTTAAAAAAAATGTATTTCTCATTTCCCGCATAAATTACTCTGTGTAAAAGGCCATCCGAAGCTCAATTCCTGGCATCCCTTTTCAATAAAACCATATTATCCAAGCTTGGTCCCAAAACTAGTCCCAGGAGAGGCTTTTCCTAGACTCTTTGTCAAACGAAATGTCACCGACTCACCAAATGATGAGAAGAAAAATTCTTCCTGTTTATTTCCCTAGTGAGGCGGAGCAGCTTGGCCTCTTGACATCTTCTCACTGGCTAGGTGGGCAGGTGGGCAGGTGGGCAGGTGGGCAGGTGGGCAGGCGGGCAGGTGGGCAGGCGGGCAGGTGCCACGGAGCTGGTGCAGGGAGGCCACAGTAAAAACCCTGGGACTCTTGACTAGCCTTGGGGCTCCAGGAAAGTCACTTAGCTTTTCTAACACAGTTCCCCTAGATAAAAGTTGGAGTGATAATACCTCCTTCAGAGAGTCATTGCAAAGATTTAATACTAAATCCGATAGAATTATTCTATTTTAAGGAAGTAGCACAAGGTGTACTATATACTTTTCTCTGTCCTCTGCTGAACATATACTTTTATTTACCTCTTCAGCCAACAAATCTTTATTGATCACTTGATATATGCAACAAACAGAGAAATATGGTATTGAGGGTTCTGTGTAGGGTTATATAGTCAGTGGGGTAGACAGATAATTAGACATTGACAACCATAGTTTGGCAAACTAAGTGCCAGGAAAGTGCAGAGCGTGCACTAGGCTGCTGGAAGCGTCCTCGTGGCTGCCATGCAGAGGATTGCTAGGGATCTGAGCTGCTGCTGAGTGGTGGCAATGGATGTGCAGAGGAGGGAGCTGCAGCTCATTCAGTGGGGGCCAGGCAGGCAGGACAAGGGATGGCAGCTGGTAGCCAGGTGCACTTCTGGATCAGGCTGCCTCAAAACCCACAGTCACCCAGCAGGCTAGTGAGAGAGGGAACAGGGTGAGGTCAGGGCATCTTCACTGCTAGGGAAGGAAGGAAGAGAAGGAAGAAAGCAAGGAAGAGTGGAGGAGCTGGGTGCTGGCCTTGGCTGAGTGACCAGGCATGATCACTTTCGCTGATAAATTCCCAGCCCTTCTAGCCTGCTTCTCCAGACAAGAGAAAATCTGCATGTGGTTCAAACTCTAGCCAGGTGTCTTGGCTGTCTTTAGCATCCCTGGCTTCCTGAGCACCCACTGCATAGTCCAGCAGTGGAAGCATAGTGGAGGAGACTTGGTCCTTGGCTCGGGAAGCTCAGAGCTTCATAGAAGGATGCATATAAGAGCAAGTGGTAATAATGACTTAATGCAGCCCAAAGTTCATGACTAAGAACTTCAGACTTTATCTTACATGATGGTCAAAGTTATGAGGTGAACACAAAAGAGAGAATGACCAGCCCTATGTGGGGAAGAATGGCCTTAAGAAAGCAAATGTTGGAGAGCTGAGTCTTGAAGGATTAAGGTTTTACTAAATAAGATCTAACCGTACCGTGACTACTGTCATTATCGTGAATGGCAATAGTCGACATTTATTAAAGGCTTAGTCCATGTCATTATAGAGCCTTTACTACTCATTAAGCACATTTGTATGAGATATAATAGAAAATCCTAAGAAATACCCTGTGCGCTAGGTATTACTGTTCCCATTTTTCAGAACTAGGAAAACAATCACTGTAAGGTGCACACAGATCACCCGGGGAGACAGACAGACCTAGCATTTGGACCTCAGGTTGACTGATCTCATCCTATTGCATAAGCTCTCCCACATTCACTTAAGATTAGTAAAGAAAGATATGAAATAATCCACAATTCAGGCAAATGGTCTTGACCCCGGACACAGTGAAATTCAGAGAATTGCAGTGTATTTGGCAGTAAGTCTAATAACTAAATAAGCAAACTCTTGACTGAACTGACTTGGCATTGATCTGACAGTTTGTCCGCCTGTGACAAAGCTACTTACAGTGGTCTGTGTGGGCACAGTACTAACCCAGCTGTATATGGAAGGAGTAGGAGAAGCAGAGACACAAGACGTCCTCAGAAGTGTATGACGCCATTGAAGAGACTTAGTTTAACACAAAGAGCAGAAGTTCAGAACAGAGCATAAGATTAAGGCCCAGTCATACAGTTCAGACAGAGCCAAAGAGGTAGGGCTGCAGCTGGCCTTTGGGGACTGGGCAGGAAGTGGATTGAGAGGAGAGGTGAACATCAGATCCTCTAGAAGGGACAGAGACTCAGACTCAGTGTGCTCTTGGCATTGGGACAGTGGCAGCCTGACTCTGCAGGAGAAATGATTCAGATTCAAAAGCAGCAGGGGATTAGATAATAGAGGAAGGTCCAGGCTGGTTGTAAAGGACAAGCACAAGGCTAAGAAATTTGTTTTTATAGGCCCTGACAAGCCAGGGAAGGAACAGTGAAAAACAAGTCTGTGTGCTATTGTAGCTTCCCAGGAGCCCCTCTCTGGGATGGCAGTTGAGTTCAGCAGCTAATGAAGTGTCCTCAGAGAACAGGATGGGAGAATTTCACCCTGCCGTGCTGAGCTTCTTGTTTATAGATGACAGTGATGAAGGTCAATGATAAGGGTGATGATGAAACAGAATTAAGACTGGAGAGGGCCCACGCTCACAGAACACACTTGTAGCAGGCAGAGCGGCTCCTTAGCTTGCTTGCCCCAGCAGGGGTGGGCGGAGGCTGAGGACTCTCAGAGGTAACTTCCTTGTGGAGTGCTGGAGAGGGCTCAGAGGCCAGAAGAAAAGTCCTTAGGTGGGCTCCAGAGTGAGCGTAGACCCTTTCAAGGCTCTTAGGCTAGCCAGGGCAACATCCTTGGTGCTTTTCACCCCTGGGGTAAACCCAGAGTGGAGCAATTCCCCGAAAGGAGAAGGACAAGTTCTTTGGTTTGGGCCTCTGGCCAGAAATTCTAGAGTCTGTCCTACTCATCTGCAGAAGGTCCCAGGATGAGTTGGCACAAGAAGTGAGGCCTTCCCTGCAGAAGCCTTCCGATCCCTGTGAGGAGGTGCTGGGTAAAATGTACTTGGCCTGGCAGAAAGGGGTCTAAAAGGAGCACAGGGGTGGATTAGAGACTCCATTTTGTGGGAAGTGGCGGGGGACCTAAGGAACTTCATTTGTAGTCTGAAGATCTACTTCCTTCCTTGTTCGCCAAAAATCTGGACTGTCACAACAAGTCAAAGTCACACCAGGGCCAATTTCTGGGTGTCTTTCCCTGCCTCTGTGTCCTGGCCCTACCTATTAGGATAGTGGTGGGGCTCATGCTCAGCCCAAGTTCTGGAAATATTTTGCAGGCTTCCGGTTAGCATCAGAGGAGAGGACCTAGTGAAGGAATGAGTGAGATGTGCTGAGGTCTCTGCCTTTGGTGTGAAAAGGTGCACCAGGTTCGCTGTTCCAGGGCCAGACGGGGTAGCTCCCCAGGGAGGGCTGAGAATGAGAAAGGACTCTGACACCTAGGAGCGCTTTGCTTCTCTCCTCCCACCCCAGACTGTCTGTCACTCTCCTCCATGCTTTCTGACATGGGAGTTGCCCTCCTGCTCAGAAGAATTGCTGGCAGCAGCAGAAAGGAGATTACAGGCAATATTTTTGCCTCGAAGCTTTCTCCAGGCAGTAGAGACACAAGGAGAACTTGCTGGTTGTCAGTGCTGGGAAAGGAGCAACCCAGGTAGATTGTAGCCCTGAAGCGGTGCCCTGCGTGGGGCATGCCAGTGTCATCTCGGCTCCTCTTCCCTGACGCTGATGTGACTCCTCTTCAGGAGTCCCAGCTCCGCCGTGCCGTCTCAGGGATCAGGGCAGGCAGAAGCATGGCCAGAGAGAAAGGGCAGTATGTGGCTGCAGCAGGACGCAGGTGGGACAGCTCTGGCCCTGCAGGGTCATACGGGATGCGATGAGAGGCAGAAGTCAAAGGACAGGAAAAAGCAGGCAGGGCTCCCTTTTCCCCAGCACTGACCCTGACCCTGTCCCCTACCCTTCTGCTGCAGGGTGAGAAAGGAGGTAGAGTCAGTGGCCAGGAACAGCCTCATGCTCACTGTGGTGACAATGATTTCCTTTCCATCCATCTTCCCCAATGGCTGTGAGCCCACGGAAGATAAGGAGAAAGAGTGTGTGTGTGTGTGTGTGTGTGTGTGTGTGTGTGTGTGTGTGTGTTATGTTTGGATCGTCAGGTCTGGGTACATGGTAGATTTGTAATATACTGTGGCTGAAGTGAAGCAATTTGCATTTGCCCAGAAGAGGAAAGCAGAGAATAGTACAAACCTACCCAAAATAGCTCTCCAGTCTGCCATGTTGGCCTCGGACATCCAGAAAGTGACATTAACGCAGTTCCAAGAGTGGCCCACCTCACCACTCAGATCATATCTACTTCTGCCTCCCCCTTCAGGGACCCCAGTATCTATTTAGAACTTAAGACGGCGAACACTCTCTTTGGCTTTGTAAAAAACACAAGAACAAAGAGAGGGATGGGGGACAACAGATGTGGAATCTGAAGATAATGCCACTAGCTGGCCAAGTTCCTTGTAAAGACCTCTGCATGACTTTCCTAAACCTAATTATCCATGTATAGAAAGTGGGAATGACTGCCTGGCAAGGAAAAAGGCATGTCTCACATGCCTCTAGCAGGATGTAAAGGACAGTTCTGCATGTAATTTGTAAAAACTCTAAAACAAACATACTTTTGGGTTTGGTAAGTCAATATCTAAAAACTTGCCCTAGAAAAATAATCAAGTCTGATGCAAAAGTTAGCTGCAGGAATGGGCATTTTGGGCTGGTGAGATAGCTCAGTGGACTGAGCAGCTACTTAAGGCAAGTGCAAGGCCTGGAGTTTGATCCCCAGCACCACATGCCATGCTGGCCCCACACCTGGGCACACCGAGTTGGCCACCGAGTCCAGATGTGGCGATGCACACCTGTAGTGCCAGTGCTGGGGAGGCTAAACACAGGAGTATCACTATGAGGCCAAGCTGTATAACGAGACCTTGTACCAAATATATAAAAAGGGGCATTATTTGTAACTCTAAATGCAAAAACTGGAAATGATGTAAATTTACATATGATAAAAATATGGCTGAGGGGCTGGCAAGATAGCTCAGCGGCCTAAAGTGCCTGCTTTGGCAAGCTTAGGCAAGCTCTCAGGGACTGCGGTTCGATCCCCAGCACCACATGCCGTGCCAGCCCCTCCCCCAGGGCTGGCTGAGCTGACCCCCCCCCGCAAAAAAAGAGTCCGTGATGTGTAGCGAGACACTGTAATAAATAAATAAATTTTTAAAAATATGGCTGAATATATATAGCACATCCATAAATACAATACTATATAGCTATTAAAATTAGAATATATATTTCCCTTACATGAAAAGTTTTAATATGGTGATAAATATAAAAGGCTGGTTATAGAGCAGTATGGATTTTCAAGAAAGAGCCACTTTACTCCTAGGCTATAGTCATCTTTGTATTATAGAATAACATCTAACTTTTAGTCTCCTATTTATCTATTTTCTACAGTAAGTGTCTGTGGTTTTGTAAAGATATAAAAGTATATTAAAATATCTACTCCTAAACTTTAGGAACTGACAGAGACAGTATACATAAAGGTACTTTGCAGGCTGAATGATTTTACAGACACATTTCTGTCCATGAGAAACTTAGTGTAAAAACATGACAAATATATAAGATGACTGCAGTATGAGACAGAATGTGACAAGACCTTTCACAGAGGACAAACAGCATGCTCCCTGGAAACACAGAAGAGGAAAAATTATTTCGGGCTGCAGAGGCAGCTGCAGATTGTTTAAGTTGAATGTTGGAGAATGGCCGAGCACTGATGGTGACCCCCTTAGAGCTTTCGATGTGCAGCATAGATTTGCCACCAGCGGGCGAGGGCCTGGTTGAGTGGGAATACAGAATTGGAGCACTGAGAGAGCAGGAAGGAGTAGCCCATCTGGAAAGCTCCGTCTGAAAGCTGTGGTGCTGGCGGTGAGGGGGAGCTGGGACTGGCAAGGCCAGGGTCCTCTCTAGGTTGGGGCACTGGAAATGGAAAGAAGGAAGGAGAATCTTCTCCTTGGTAGAAAGGGATGACAACGGAGAGTAACAGGGAGAGAGAATGAGGTGTCGCTTGGAGCGGGGAGGTATGGGCAGAGCCTCAGGTTTGCAGCTTGAGAAGCCAGAGTGCTGGGCGTTGTGGAAGTGTTTACAGACATGGTCTCCTGGAGGAGGGGCAAGACATGGGAAGAGAGAGGAGCGACTTGGCTCTTGAGGAACCACCCACACCCTGAGCTCTTTGTCACGGCTGCCCCAGGGGCCCTGCAACTGGGTCTCAATATCCTTTCTGTCTGGAAAAAGTGGACTAAGAAACAGGGAACAGGCTGAGATGTTCACTGAGGTGCAGGAGCTGCCCTGCTTATCCTAGGAGCTTCCCGCAGCCACGCCTGGAACTTCTTATGCTCCCTTTTTCTGCTTCTGGGGGCCCTGCCCATTATTAACTCAGTTGTTTAAGTTCCTGCTTAAGCAAAAGCAGTCAGGCTCAGGATCCTGGGGTCCGATCCCCAGATCTTCATGCCTTACCAGACCTGCCCTTAAGGCATCCTGAGCCAGTCCCCTCCCCCCGCAAAAAAAATCCTCCTGCTTCTGGGACTTCAAACCTCTCCCCACATCCCAGATGCTATCTTGCTGCCACCCTCACCTCTCCAGCAGTGTGCACACAGGTGTGTGTGCATGGGTGTGCACACACAAGGGCACATGTGGGAGGTGGGAAAGCCTCCTTTCCTTTTCCCTGCAGCAGCTTCCTGCCCCTAGTTACTGCTTCACTCCTCTTGTTGTCATGTCATGTCACTAGTTAATTACATTCTTTACTGAGGTGCAAATGTGTTTTTACAGGGAGACTAAGATGGTGTTAACTAGGAAGGAACTGTTAATGTTAAAGATCCTTTTGCCCTGAGTGTAGCCTGGGGCCCTTGCCTGGAGTTGCTGCCCAGTGTACACGAAAGCTGAAGGTGCTGAAGGTGCGGTCCCCACCCAGAACCCTGCTACCCTGGCTGCAGGCACAGTGGCCCAGAACCAGATTAACAACTCATCCACTAAGAGACATTGGTGGGCTTCTGAGGAAAATAGCCAGCCAGAACTTAAGACAGCATGTACAGGCACCTTAGTTCATGTCAGAGATTGAGAAAGAAAATTAATTCACTGTAACTTAAAGTTCGACAAATAACTTGTTCAGCCAAAGCCACCTGCAGATCCCAGGCTGTCCATTCCCCCCCCTTCCCCGTGGCCCTGAGTCACCCTTCGCATGGCTGATGGCCTTCCCTGGGAGTTTTGCTTGGATCCCAGAACAGCAAGTCAGTTAGTCTTCCCAGCACCCAGAACCCACTGGCAGAGACCTGCCACCTGGGGGACAGAGGGAGCCAGATAGGCAACCAGAGGGTGCTAGCGATGATGGAAAGTTTGGGCCCCAGAATGGATGGTGGGGAGAGACGGTGCTCCGTAACCATGCTAGGGAGAGTCCAATGACAAATACAGTAGGAAAGCGTGGAGAGGAAGTAGAATGTGCCCCATCCTGGGGAGAGGAAGGGTCAACCAGCCAGGAGGGTCCTGTGCTCATGCCCCTGCTGAGTGCTGTTCTGCCCTCCCACAGGTACTCAGGTTGGAGCTACCGGGAAGCAATTCCAGCCCGGCTGGAAGTAAGCAGAGGGCGGTGAGACTCCTAGAGACCACCTCAGAGGCCCGACCTCCCAGCAGTAAGAGTTGCATTCCTGTCCTTGAACACACAGCTCAATCTTCCAGGCAAGTTTTCCTCTGTTCCGAAAGCTTCCAGAGTCAGCTGGTCTTAGAACTGAGACTTAACACAGACAGCCTCAGACAGCAAAACCCTACTGTTTCTTCATGTCACCTGCTTAGCTCCTTCAGGGCCAAGGCCAAGCCTTGTCCTCTCTGCGCTTTGTTTCTTCTACATGTTCCTTGCACAATGAGCTGCTGCTAGAGGGGGATGTCGCATTTATGTAACTCTGAAGCAAGTGCCATCACCGGGGAGCTACCTAGGGGTGCTGGTAGTGATGCAGTTCCTGGGCTCCACAGCCAGAGTTGGGTTCTGTCAGCTGCGGTGAAGACCAGTGAATCTGCACCACAAGGGTTTGTGATGAACACTGAGGAAAGTGCACCCCAGCTGTATTTGATGGAGAAATGGTTCTCTAGAACACATTAAGTATTTGAATAGAGAATCTCATTTAATCCTCTTATCAGACAGGGATATAGGGGGTTTTGTTTTTTAAATCTTCTAAAGTAACTTCATGATCTCACAAACTTAAATATCAGCAAGAGGCAGGATTTAGAGCCAATTACCCAGAATAACCCTTTTTTGCTTCCTAGTAAGCCGCACATAAGGGCTGCATCTGTTACGGTGAGATCAGGTTCCCAGTCCAAAGGCACCTGCCTGGGACTTTGTAAGGTTCCCGATATCCTATGGCCACTGTGGCCTTACAGTTTGTGAGCTTCCCCTCTGGGGACAGTAATCATGGCCATGTTTCACACAAAGCTGGCTTCTCTGGAGAGCAGAGGTGAATGGTGAGGACTGGCCAGCTCAGCAAGGAGGTGGCTAGTGAAGCCAGGGATGTCCATAGCCGACCCCATCCCCCAGCATGAGAGAGTTGCAGCAGGGACTTCCCTGCTTCTTTCTGGGGAACTCTGCACCGCAGGTGTATTGAGGGGTGGCCAGCAAGCTTGAGCACACTGTGGCTCCTCGAGGGAAGGCTATTCTGAGAGTTGAGACTCCAGTTTCCCTGATCTGGACAGTCCTCCTTGGAAAACAGTTGACAGTTTAGAGCACTTGGTCTTATACGGCCAGTGATGTGGTACAGAACTCACTGGTGAGGTGAGGGTGTGAAGAAGACGGTGAGTGAAACACAAAGGAGAGACAGACAAGGGTTATGCACCCGGTGAACCAGGAGTGTATGTAGCCTGTATCCAGGGGCTTGCTCTGGGACCAAAATGCAACTGAAGGTCTTCCTTGGACCTCCCCAGTTGGGAGAGCCCCACTTTCTCCAGGCTGAGGCCACAGTGGAGTGTCCAAGCAGACTGGCCTGTGCGTGGGAGAAAGGATGTACCCAATGCCACCACCTACATGATAGACTATGAGGAAATGAGGCGACTAGCTGTTGACTCCTGGCATGGAGTGTCTCCTTCTGGAGAATGGGAGGCTTCTGTGGATGAGAGAGAAACAAAGACACACATCACCCTTGACCTCCATCTCTTTATTCTCCCAGCACCCAGGTGCGCGTGCGTGCACGCTCACGCACGCATGCACACACACACACACACACACACACACACACACACACACACACACACTGAACTGTCTTTCCAAATGAGTAACAGTGTGGTCTGTCCTGGGGACTATGTACAGTTGAACTGTTGCCGGGATGGGTGCAGTTGGCAAGGACAATTTTTGCAGCTAATGCTGCAAGTGTGGCAATCAGAGAAGCCGCCAGCTGTCTCACTTAAATTCTTAGCTCCCTTGCTCTCCTTTTTTAAAATCGTTTTGCTTACATAATCCACCCCCTTTTTATTTTCTAATTCTCTCCTTGCACAGTTGGCACCAGAGGGGAAGGGCTGTGTGGAGGGGGTAGCAATTACACATTAGTTTGGGGAGCATTTACATTTTGCGATTGCAATTTAAAAATAAGTCTCATTAATGACCTCCACGTGTAATGACAAACCTTAACTGACATACACTCTCTCCTGGCCTGCTGGCCACCTTCCCCTTCAAGCCAGAGGTTCAGTGGAGGCAGAAGTTCCCAAAGAGGCACCAGAGGCACTGGGGACACCTTCGATCTGAGAGGCAGTCAGGGAATTCATGTGCCTTTGAGGACTGAGCTGGGGCTGAGGATGTGAAAACCAAGCCTTCTGGTCTCCAGCTTCTCTCCTCCTCCCTGCGCTCAGAAGTGATGCTGCCTCTTCTTGTTGAGACCTGGTATGGTCAGTCTCTGTCCTCAGGAAGCACCATCTGTGCTCAGAATTGCAGCAAAGGGACTCCAACCGCTGGTGACCTCTCAGTCCTGTTGGGCAGACGTGGATCCCACCCCCGAGAGCTAGTCAAGGCACCTGGATGCCCACCGGTTGTGTAAAGAGGATGATTTAACTCAGAGCTCAGGAAATGGAGCATATTCATTGAACCACCATGTGGGAAAAACACTTTTCTTCCTATGAATGAGTTAGCATATGCGTATTGGAGGGCTCTGATTTCTGGGGGAGCTCAGGCTTTGCATATGGACCAACGAAGCTCAGATCATGCATCTGTTGCTTACTGGCTGTGGGACTTGGGCACATTGCAGAACTGGAGCTTTTTCCTGTCATTATCTTTATGTGATGGGGATAATAATGGGGTAATGAAGCCCTTGGGCTTCATACAGCATCTAGTGTGTGGGAAGTGCTCAGAAGGGAGGCTTCTGCCCCAGACCCCCCAGCAACCCCAAGATGTGTTCTCCTCCTTATATTATTGTTGCACCTTCCTACATAGGAGATGTATTCAGGAAGAGTGACGAACTTCTCCAGGGTCATCCGTCCACATCTCAGGCAGCTCCTGAGCATACCCTCCCCTGCCCTGGACTCTGCAGACCTCAGTCCAGGCTTCCGGTCTAACCTTCCACGTCTTGCTGTGTCTCTGCCTGATGGGCTTCTCACAAGCTCACTTCTGTTTTCTGGGCATGCCTTCCACGGGCTGATGCTTTTCACTACCCACCAGCCAGGGCCCTGTGCATGTTTCTTATCTGTGAATAAGGGTGGTGAACCAGAGGAGCTCTCTGAGGAGCCTTTCATCCTGAGAGTATGAGCCTCTGGTCCTCTCTCCCTACTCTGTTCCACTCCAGCAAATATTTGTGAGTCTTTTTTTTTTTTTTTTTTTTGCAGAACTAGGGATTAAACTCAGGCTCTTGCACTTGCCATGGAAGCCTTTATTCCACTGAGCCATCTCCCCAGCCCCAATACTTGTATAGAAAGCCGTCAGTCTCTTGGGCAGGTTCTTCCAGGTCAGTCTTCAGGCTGACGTAGTCAAGGACTCGGGGCTGATTCTTGAAATGCCGTACACACAAGAACACCCTCATCTATTGGCAAAAGAGGTATGTGCCTGATGTACCTATCTGCGAGGAGAGGAAGCTCCTGGAGCAGAACGCATGGCCCAAAGCAGAGGACATGGAAGTGGAGGCAGTCGGGGAGCTGTCAAGGGCACAGTCCAGGCTTTGTGTTGGGAGGGCGGATTTTGACATAGTTGTGTTTTGAGAGTGGTGTGGTTGATTTTTATAGCACTGGCCTTGTATGCACAAGTCCCTAGGTTAGAAAAGAAAAGAAAGAAGGAAATAGATGGACAGGGAGGGAGGGAGATGAAATCCTGCCCTAAAAACTTGCATTTTAAAGAAATTGACACATAATAATTGTGCTTATTCGTGAGGTGGGATGTGAGTGATCTGTGCATGGGTACAATGTGTAATGATTAAATTAGGGTAATTAGCATTTGCTTCTCCTTAAATATTTATCATTTCTTTGTGTAAAATCTGCTTTTTTAAACCTAGATTGTATGATGTGCTGCTTTCCAAGCCAAAACAAGTAGGCCTATTCTGGTGATTTCCAGTTGCTGCATCACTTCTTCATTTATATGAGCGATTACACTTTTATAAAATTAGAACTAAAGTACATGCGAGTAAAAGGCAAAGAATGTAAAAGATACGAGGTCATTAGAGGCCTCCTCTCCTTTCTCCACCTCTTTAACCACAATGAAAACTTCTAATTTTAGTTATTTGGTGGCCGGTACTTATCATGCTAAATAATACACTAACGGTTCTTTCTTTCCTTTTTTTTTTTTTTTTGCTGAACTGGATGTTAAACTCAGGTGCTTGAGCTGGCCAGGCAAACGCTTATTCTGCTGAGCCATCTCTCCAGCCCTAAATAATGCACTAACGTTCTTCTTTCTTCACTTATTTCTCTGTCTGTGGGAGGAGCCGCCACACATCCTGTCTCTTCCAGTTTGCACAAATTTGATGATTTTTTTTATCAAACTATATTTTATAGTCTATTTTAGGACATATTAATATATTATATGTCATGTACTGTAATATTACATGTTATCTAATATTATGTAATACATGTATATTACTATACAGTAATATAAGCATGAATATCTTAAATTTTAATGTAAAATATGTACTACATAATATATAGTATGCATAACACTATGAATTACATATACTATTTTTTATTGAAGAACAAATAGCTATGAGGCAGTTTCAAGACAAATTAACAAGACAGAGTTGATAAATTAATACATTATAAACTGTTCTCGTAATGTTTTGGTATTGTACAAGGTGCATACATGATATTATACTTACATTCATTATTATAGCATATGTCTCTCATCAGTAAATTAAGAGAGTGTAGCTGTTTACGTATCCTATTTTTTATACCTGAATTACATCAAAGATTCAATAATTAATGCTTTCTACCTTGTTATTTTCATAGTGGTTGTCCATAGTACTAGAAGCCGACATAATATCCTGTCCAACCCCCATTAGTGCAAATCTTGCCTCTCATAGAATTATGTGGAAGCACGGCATTATCTATCCCAACTGTACTGTCCATACACACACATCATGATTCTTCCTTTCTGTATCCTTTCCTTTGTCTACACCTGTCAAAGATGGGCACTCCATTGTCATTCAACTAACTCAGGTGCCTGAACTTGATGACACAACCCAACACAGTCCAGCATTCCACAACAATAGTGAGTTATCTGAAGAAGTTGTCGACCATAGCCATTTACAGCTCAACTTATTATTATGGCCCTGTGTTATATACCTCATTTTTATACTTTTCTGCTGGATGGTTAAGACCTAGATAGAGCAAGATCTATGTACCAACACATGTACTTTTTGTTTCTTATGAGGTCAGTGAAGTTCCCTCAGGGTTTATCTTGTAGTCCTGTACCTTATTCTGTAGATCCTTTGTCTGTGTCATCCATGTGGATGAGTCACGGCCAATGCTTGACCAGTTTGCTCTCTCTCTGTGAGAGCCTGAGAGAAAGTTTTCTTTCCATGTGACTCTCCTCAGGCACACTATATAGAACTTTGATCTCTTTCCTCTGTGGCTCCATAATCTCCTTGTTCAGAAAATTTGAAGCTCAACTGAGTTTCATGATGTTGCAATACAGGTTCTCCTATGTCCTGAGTCTTCACTGACCTTGAAAGGCTAGGGCCAAAATGTTGGCTGGCCTTGTGGCTCTTCTATTTCTCCAATTTTGATCTGTGAACATTGGTTGTTTACCATCCAGAAGAAAAGCTGATTAGTATCCTGCAGCATATGCCATTCACTTTGCCTTATCTGACTCACTTGTTTTTAGTTGTTGTTGTACATTTGCATTTGTATTTCTTCTTTTCGCTTCTTATACTAGGGAGACTACGATATTTACACATGTGTGTCTGGTTTATTTCACTTATGAGTATATGTTCAAGTGGCATCCACTTCAATATAAATGCTTCAAGCTTATCATTCTTAATAGCTGAGTAATACTCCATTATATAGAAATACCACATCTTTTTCAACCATTCCTCATGTGATGGACATCTTGGTTGTTTCCAAGATTTTGCTATCATAAATTGTGCTGCTATAAGCATAGGTACACATATATCACTATGACACAATGTTTTCAGTTCCTCTGGGAAAATTCCTAGTAGGGGAATAGCCAGCTTGAATAGGATTTCTAGTCCTACTCTTTTGAGGAGTCTCCACACTGACCTCCACAATGGTTGTACCAGTCTACATTCCCACCAGCAGTGGAGAAGTGTTCCCTTTTCCCCACACCCTCTCCAACATTTGTTGTTGGTTGATTACCTTATGATAGCCATTCTTTCTGGGGTGAGATGGTATTTCAGTGTTGTTTTTATTTGCATTTCACAGATGACTAGCGATGTGGAGCATTTTTTCATATATTTATTCGCTTCTTTAATTTCATCCTCTGAGAAGTGTGTATTCATCTCAGATGCCCATTTCTGAATTGGGTCTTTAAATTTGAGGGCCCTGTTATATCTTAGTTCTTTATATATTCTCGACAGCAGACCTTTATCTGATTGTTTATTAGTTAGGATTTTTTCAAAATGTGTGGGTTATCTTTTCACTCTGTTGACAATTTCTTTTGACATGCAGAAGCTCCTCAAGAAGAGCTGATCCCAGTTGTTGATTCTTTCAAGTGCCTCCCGTACGAATATATGTTTGTTCATGAACTCTTTTCCTATGTAATGTATATTAAACTATGTGCTACTATGTAATATACAGCATATACTATATTATACTATATATTACTCTATAGTATAATAGGCTATTATTTTTTATCTATTTTTATTTTATTTTAATTTTTGTATTTTAGGGGCAGGTCTACAGGGTGTTCAGGGTCTCACTACTAGGTCGCACTTGTAGTGATCTGCCTTTTTACAGCCTCCCAAGAGCTGGGATTATAGGCACACAACATCACGCCCAGCCTCAATTGCTGTCTCAGCACGCCCCAAGGGCGGGGCTGGTACAGAAGGCCTGGGGATCAAACCCTCAGCCCCTGTTCCTGCTTGCAGGAGCTTTAATCCAGTGAGCTATAATCTTCTATTTTTAAATTGTTAAGATTTAGAAGACTTACATTCTGGTATATGACTTCAGTTAACATCCATATTTTGAACTATAGATCAAAATATGTGGAAATATGTTTGAAAGAAAAGCATTCTACCCAGTGTGGGCGTGGAAAGACTGCGGCTCACAGCCACATGGCTGGCTTGGCTGTGAAGAGGGAAGTGCGTACCTCACTGCAGTCCTGGCTGCCGCGGCAGAGTCCTTTGCCCACCAGGGTACAGCGACCCCTCATCTCTGCGCCAGCCTCCTCCTTTACTTTATGCAGTGTGAGAATTGAACCCAGGACCTCTTCACTACAGGCAAGGGTTTTACCGCTTAGTGACAATGCCTGCCATCCCTCTGAGGTCTTGACCTTTAACTGCTGGAGCCACAGAGGCCCCCTCAGGTCTTGACTCTTTTTTTTTTTTTTTTTTTTTTTTTTTTTTTTTTTTTTTTTTTTTTTTTTTTGTCTTTTTGAGACAGGGTCTCACTATGCAGTTCAGGCTGGCCTTAAGCTCACTTTGTAGCTCAGGCTGGTCTCGAACTCATAACAATCCTCCTGTCTCAGCCTCCCGAGTGCTGGGATTACAGGCATGCGCCACCATGCCCGGTTTAGGTCTTGACTCTTGATGCTGTTGCTCCGCTGTATTCCTGTTCCTCTTCTTCTCCCCATCCTCTTTTCCTTCTTCTCTTTTCAGGGTACTGGGGCTTAGACCCTGGGATTTGCACGTGCTAGATAAGTGTTCTACCACTGAGCTACCTTCCCAGCCCTTTTTGAAATTTTACTTTGAGATAATTTTTTTAAACTGCTCAAATTTGTGATCCTCTTGCCTCAGCCCCAAGCCAGTGGGATTACAAGTATGTGTCACTTCAGTTGGACCCACTGACTTCTTATTTCAGTTCTTGCAAAAAAGAATCCAGGACACTTTTGGTTTCCTTTCATTATCTCTTTAAAATTCTGAAATTTTGCCACCGAGTTCTGAAGCTTGAGGCTTGTTTTGTTTTCTTTTAAAAGAAATTATTGTTGTTGTTATTATATTTATTTGATATAGAGTCTTGCTATGTAGTTTGTTTGGTTTTGCATTTTTGCAGTACCAGGCATTGAACTCAGGACCTTGTGCTTAGCAGGCAAGCACTTATTCTACTGAGCTGTCTCCCTGGAGCCTCCCTATGCAGTTCAGATTCACAATAATCCTCCTTTCTCAGCCTCCCCAGTGCTAGGATTACAAGTGTACACCATCACACCCTGTTTAGGGGCCAGCATGGCATGAGGTACTGGGGATCAAACTTGGGTCCTTGTACTTGCCACACAAGCGCTTAGACTTCTGAGCTGTTTTGTTCTTTTCTTCCTTTTCACTTCCCTTAGCCCTTGTGATCCTCTTAAACCTGAAGCCAGGATTCAGCTCCAGACAGTTTTCTTTTTTTTTTTTGGTGGAACCGGGGATTCAACTCAGACCCTTGTGCTTGCCAGGGAAGCGCTTATTCCACTGAGCCATCTCCCCAGCCCATCCAGACAGTTTTCATTCTTCTGTGTCCTTATCATACCTGTTTCTTTCCTTCTGTCACTTCCACTCTTCAGTGCAGTGTGTAGTAAACAGTAAGTGAGTGTGGAGCTTGCTGCTTGGATCCTGGCACCTAGTGAGGATCGTGGACAAGTCACTACATCAACCTGGGCCACTTTCCTCCTTTATCCAGGGAAGCAATTAGACCTGGCTCCTACTCAGGAACTTCCCAGCTATTCTCAGACAGTCAGAGTCCCCACTGCTCCTGGCTTGGGAAGTAGCAGCCAGTTCCTGAGTAGAGAGAGGAGTGAGTAGAGATCAGGGCAGTGACAGCAGCAGTCTCCACCATGGCCTGTTCGAGATGCCTTCCACGTCTCCCGCATCCAGTGTGGACCGTGAGGACTGTCCTCCTTGACCTTCCCAGTCATTCTGCAGTGGGTCCATCTTCCTGCTCTGCTCACTGGCCCTATCCCCACAACGTTTACCATACACAGTTTCTGTTAGGAACAGTCCTGATCATGCAAGTGGCCCACTATGTGAGGTCCTTCTCTCCCATTCATGAACTCCAGGACAAAGAGATGACAGACTGCCCTTCCTACTGCCCCAAAGCATACAGAGCCAGGCACAAAAAAGAGAAGTAAGCCAGAGGTCCCTGCTGATGGCAGGGATCTGCCCCAGCCTTGGCAAGCTTAGGCCCTGGGGCATCCGCCTGTCTGACGGTCTCATTGTGGTAGCATCTGCCATGGCACCCCGCTGCCAACCTGAATCAACCCACTCTAGACAGAACCTCCAAGTCTAGAATCAGGTCCCAGGAGACAAGTGGCTATTCTAAATCAGAGCACCCTAACTGGGCCTTGAGAGCCCCTGTGCAGTCTTCTCCTCCCCCTCTTTTACCACATGCTCCTTGCCCTGGATGACAAGTCAGGTCCATCTTATAGGAAAAAGGAGGGGAGGAAACAGAGACCCAACCTTGAACTTCAAGCCCTCCCCTGAAGGCAAGAGTCTTGCTTTTCTACCCCCAACAGGAAATGAATTGCCATTGTGAAAGCTGGGAATAAGGTTCCATGGGTATTACGCTTTTTAAGCAAGTGGCTAGTCCTCACGTATTCTGCTGCTAATATGAAACACACCACCTTGTGCCTGAGTGGAGCTGGAAGGGCCAGCATAGGAATAAAGCTTCTCAGGTAGAAGCCTGAGAACTACAGACCCCTTCCCAAGGCTGGAGGTTGAAGGGGTGGGAGCTGGCGGGAGCCTGGGGGAGGAGCCTGGGAGGTAGAACACAGCCCCTGTGGCCCGTCCTTCTGTCTAATTGCTGCCCTCTTTGGAGGCCCTTTGCTGACCTGCAAAGATGTCCTCATTGCTGTCTGAGGAGCCTTCTGCCTGGATCTCTCTGGGCTGAGAGGAAAGAGAAAGCTCTGAAATGAAGGGGTTTCTGCAAGAGAAAGTTAGAGCTTAAACAAGAGTGCCCTGCCTTGAGCAAACGACTATTGTCCAAGTGGATGGGTTCCCAAAGAGACAGCCAGGTGCCCCTTCTTCTGTGAGTCATGGAGACTTTTATTCTAGAACAGGGATTTTTTTTTTTTTTTACAACTGTTGGTGTTCCATGGGCAGCCATGGGTGGGGTAGGAAATAAAGCCTCATAGTGACACCCACAGAGAGCAGGATGACCATGTGCTCGCTCCCACCCACCTCACCTGAGCCCCCGTAGGGCACCTTGTCCAGGCGGCCCAGGAGACACTAGCAGCTCCTGGTCAGTGGGAGGCGGAGCCCCAGCGCCAGCAGCTGAGGGCAGGCCAGGGCGTGGCAGCCCTTTCCACCTCACAGGTATCTGCCCCCACACAGCGAAAGCTTGTGATTGGGTTGGGTTCCCCATTACACATCGCCTTTGAGAAGCAGTCTCTAACCAGACACTTCTGTCCTTTCATTCCCATTGTTTTCAAATTTGCTCTTTCCCTTCCTAATTGAACACACAGTCCAGTGAGTCTGCAAGAGACTCGAGATTCGCCTCTTGCAGCATGCGCAACGTTTCCATCTTTGTCTTGGTTGGATTATGTTTCCTGAGACCTCTACTTCTTATCGCTGGTATCAGCACTTTCATTTTTTCCATGTCCCACTCAGTCATTTGTTATAAAATAATAAGAAGAAAATGCAGTAAGACTTTTAGACAAATTTGGAGTCACACTTCTGCACCAGAACAACACAAAGGGATTGACTATTGTTGAAGTAGCCCCAGGGGACAGGAAAAGGCCCCACTCTATACTTCATCTGGGTACAACAGCCCTCGTGTGATGTGTAGGAGACGCTTGGTGGTGCCATGTAGCACAACTCTTAGATTTCTAGGCCATAGGCAATCAAAAGTCAGCCTAGGTGAGGGGGCCCGACCAACTTGGCAGCTTGTTCTCGTCGTCAGCTGTGACTTTTCCACTTTCTAAGGACTGGATCTTCTGCTGGTGTTTCTTGTCTTCACGCTAAACACTCAATCTCTGGCAGTAGACTATATAACCTTGAAATGCTCTCAGCCTCGCTAAGCCTCAGTCTTCCCTTCCCACAACACCAGCGCCACACGGTTATTGGTAAAAGCAGACTCCCACATCTGCGTGTCACCAGGCTTGGTGTGAGGGGAGGGCTGGAGCAGCTGTTAGTCTTCCTATATTATTGTCTCAGTGCCATCAAAATTCACCCCAGGGAAAGGGACTAACAAAGTCATTCTCACTGGGACCTAAATTACTGTTAGGACTTAGCGGGTTATCCCTCTCAGACTTGTTTATTTGGTTTACATCCTAATGGTAAGCCAAGGAAATTGAATTGCAACTGTGCAACATATATTTTCAGGCTCCATCATTGTGAAGTCATATTGCACATGCTCATGTCCCCTACAAGGGAAAATGCTGGGCAGAGTTGTGCTTTGGAGTGCTGGGGAGCTTAGGGGTCACTGGGCAAGATGGGCTGTGAGCAGGAGCAGGAGATGCCGCAACATAAGCATGTGCAGTGACCAATCCTGCCACTTTACCCTCTATATAAGACTGGGTGGAAGCAAAAGTGAAAGAAGGCTCCAAGGAAGAGTAGGGCTTGGAGCCCAGGTTCAAAAAGAGAAAACTGTGACATGAGTATGGTCCTATACCATGCAATGCTGACCTAATGGGCAAGAAAGACAGCAAAGGTGTGAGGTTGGAGAGGGCATGTCCACCCAGCTAGACTGTGAGTCTGGGTTCCAAGATGGACTCGCTGCTCTGTATCACTCCCTCTCAAATCAAGGCTGTCACCTGGCATCCTTGGCAGGGGGTTTTCAACTGGCCAGGAGCACAGAGCCACTGAACCTGCCCGCATCCCGGCAGCAGTGAGGACTGAGGGAGAGTGGGGGAGCATGGCCGGGGGTCCTTCTGTCCTCCAGCTGATCTTAGGCTCTGCCCCACCTTCTCCTTGACCTTATGGGCATCACCTTTGGACTGCCACGAAAACCCAGGGAAGTCACCCATTGCCTGGAGACAATTGGATTTTTGGTGACAAAGTGACCTAGTCCAGAGACCACTTGCTTCCACAACTCTGACTCTTGGTTGTTTTATTTTTTTCCTGGAGGAGAATTTAGAATGTAGGGTAGGGGCTTGTCCACCCAGAGAATATAGCTTTCTCAGAGAGGAAAAGGCCTTGGCTGACCCTATAGAAACCCCTGGGTCCCTGAGACGCTGGCATCATCACCCACGATGGGCTGGGTCTCTTGCTTCTACGGACCCTCTCTGCCCAGCTTCTCCCTGCCTGCACCTTCCTGGCCCCCACGTCTGCTTTCCCACTTCTTCCCCCTCTTCCAGCAAGCATTCGTGCCAGTGTAGGGGAGAGGGGAGGAGGTAGGCAGGGCCTGCCTGGCCCCTGTCCTGGAGGGTCCCCAGCATCCATCCATCTGAGCTATTTGTCTGTCTCTAAAGTTGTGAGCCTCAGGGGCTGGGCATGTGTTGTTTTCTCAGCTCAGCTCCTGAGCAGTGACTGCTGTCAGCTCTCTACAAATAATAATAAGCCTGGGCATCAGGTTTGTCGAGGGGGACTTCAGTCCCTGGGTTCATTTTTAGATTTGTTTCTCTGTGTGTGTGCAGACAAGGGAGCACATGACCATGCCTCTGGGGACCAGAGCAGGGCTCCTGGGAGGAATCCACCCTGACTGCCACCCCCCAGAAGAGCTCGCAGGCCCTCTTCTGGCCCTGTCACTACAGCTGTCTAGATGTTTGAATGAAGACAGAACTGAAGACCCACCTTGTCTCTTTGCTGGTGCCTCCCACCTCTCCCACTCACATTGTTTGGAAAGCCAGCAAGAGGGCCGAGGAGGAAGGAGAGAGGGAGGAACCCCTATTCTGGGTCAGGCAGTTGTCAGGTGGTGGGCAGGAACTGGAGCACCAGGCCCCAGGGAGGACAGCTCTTGGTTCTGGGGTATGATGGGAGGGGCCTCTTGGAAGGGGAAAGGACTGAGAGCTAAACTTAATGGCCAAAGCAGAATTCAACTGTGAGTGAGCACAGGTTAAGACATCATCAACGCCCCTCTGGAATAGAGCAGCACACACTTTTCAGCAGATGGAGCTCCTTTGGGGTCACTACTGCTACCCTGGCCCCTATGAGAAGGGTGCAGGCTGTGCTTCCCCTTATGGCCAAGCTTTTTTTCTTGTTTGTTTTATTTTGTTTAAAGGAACCAAAAGGGGAAAAATTGCCAAGTTATAAAGTGCTTAAAGAAGAGATGAGAATCTTCATCAAAATGCTAAAAGCTGGAGGGGGAGAGTAATGTGAAAACTCTTGCCTGCTATTTATGGGATTGATTCTCAGATCAAGAAGAAGCAAGCAGTTGGATGAGAGGAATTATTGTTAAGCTCCTCGGTAGGAAGATCTAATGGACAATTGCTGCTATCAGGGGGAATTAAATTGCTGTTTCAGTTTGTAAAATATATCAGCAGCTTTTTGAAGCCAACAAAGGTGTGACAGCAAGGTGCAGAGGCGAGCAGGGCTCTGCCACTCTTGGGTCCTGGTGTGGAGAAACTGAGAGCCTAGCTGGAGGGGAAAAGCAGGAAGGCAGTAGCCCTAGATCTCTGGGCCCTGAGGTGCCAGGATACCCTCGAGTCAGGGCTCCGGGCCAGCTCTTGGCAGCCAGGCAAGATGGTGGGCCCCTCTCTGGGAAACCTGGCCAGGCTAGAGTTCAAGGAAGACAAGTTCTGCCCTGAGAGGAATGAGGGGCTAAGGATGAAGAAGGGGTCTGTAATAGCCAGTAGAGTTCTGTGCCCAAACACTGCATAGTCAGATGCTCCTCTTTCTATGATCGCTAAGCCTCTGGCTGCACAGATGCACACAAAGGTGAGCCCAGAGGAAGCTAAGGAGGATGCGTGATAACCACAGAACACCCCCTGCACACTGAAGACCTGGCTCTGGGGAAATCGTGTGCTCATCTCTAGGCTGAGTCATAAACGGGTATGCATACGTGACCTCCCTACCATCTCCATAGAAGCCCATCATTCCAGATAAAAAGCAAGCAGTAAAACAGCCGTGAGGGTAAAGAAAGGGAAAGAGGGGGAGACCCTTGAAAATAGGACCACAGGGGGGTTTTGAGCAAGCTCACGCTCATCTCTAGGCTGGGTCATAAATGAATGTGCATAAATGACCTGTGTGCTCATCCACACAGGGACATGCGATTCCGGATAAAGGACAGGCAGTAAAACAGCCTTGAGGATGGAAGCCTTTGGGAGTCGGCCCACAGGCCGTCCTCCGGTCGGGAGCAGGGAGGTGTATACGCTGCCAGTACCAAAGCCCCTTCCCTCCCTGTGGCAGTTAAGAGCTGATGAAGGAGAGGGGAAAGGAGATTTTCAAGAGTCCTAAGCAGAGCTCAGGTGGGCATCCACTCTGCCCCGTGCTGTTCCCTGGAGACCAGCATCATGACACCAGGGCACGGCTTGGCACCACCTTCCAAGTAGGTGTGCCACAAAGACAGCTTTGAGAGCTACGGGTGGCCAGTCACCTGGGCTGTCATCTCCGCTTCCACTGACTGTGCCAGAAAGGAGCCAGAGAGGCACTAGAGAAGTGGTCCTCCTGGTTATGGCATTTTATAGGGGCCTGGGTTCTGGGTCAGTGTCCTGGGACCTGGTAATGGTGATGCTCATTGTTGATCCATTGTCAACCAGGCTAAGGATACACTCAGCAAAGGGGTCAGGACCCAGTGCAAATTCTGCTCCATTCCTCCCCCAGCTCTTTTCTTGATGACACAGTCGTAGGTGTGGTCTGGTTCCAAGGCCCCTACTTGACCACAAGAGGGAGGAAGGGAGGGAGGGAGAGAGACAGAGAGACAGACACATAGGGAGAGAAGGCAACGCCTTCTGGCCCCGCAGCCCTGCCATTGTGCTTGTTCCTGCCCTCCCTCACCGGCTCAGTGTCTGCTGTGCTGGGAGGTGCGGTGTGTTCATTTGGAGGGTGCCTGTCTGTCTTCCCACCCTTCCTTAGCCCCCACCGCAGGGACCCTGCACTTCCCTCTCCTTTTAAAACATTTCATCCAGAAAAATTGATTTGGGGGTAAAATCCCTGCTCATATTTGAAATCTTCCTGCCCCCTTCCCCATGTACCCCCTCTCCACTCCATCCTCTTCTATCCTGTACCCCTGACTGGCCTCATCTTTGTCCCCCAGTTCTCAGTAACTTCCTGCTTCCAGCTGCAGGGGCACCAGGATGCTCCTGTAGACACTCAGCTTTCAGTCTGTGAGTTCTAGCCCTGCCAGGGCTCTGCAAAGAGACCTGTGGTGTGTGTGTGTGTGTGTGTGTGTGTGCGCGCGTGCACACGCACCCACATGCCTGCATTTCTTTAGATAAATCCACAGAGTCACATGAAATCAGTGACAGGTTGACACCGTTATTTCAAGATTCATTGCTCTGAGTTGCCAGCAGAAGAGACCTAGCCAATTCCTTCCCACTAACAACACTTTTTTTCCAGGCTTAATTTATAGCACTGGGGTGAATTTGTTTCCAAAAGATGAATATCGCACTATCAGCAACAGCTGCCTCTCACTTTTATTTGTTTTTAAATTTGACTCAAAGTCCAATTCTCCATACACATCTGAAGCTGTAAATCCTAAGGCGACCGATTACACGATTTAGTAAACAGGTTAGATTATATAATGCAATTAAACGGGGCCCTGCGACACCACCTACAGGCTGTTTTGGGGAAGGGTACTGGACAAGGTTGGCAGGGAAAGAAAAAGAAAGAGGACCTCCCCTGGGCTGAGGCTACTGACCCAGAGGGAGTTGAACCTAGCCAGGTTACTAATGCAGCTTCCTGATGGGCACACTGTCATTTCAGTCTCACGCAAATCTGTCTAGATGTCATAACCTCATTTGGGCAGCTGTGCAAGAAGGGATGGCTTGGGGATGGGACCGGGCGGGAAGGGCTGCCTTGGGTAGTCTGCCTGAGCAGTGAGACTCCTCCCCACTTGCACAGGAGCCAAGACGAGACTGAGAAAGAGAAGAGAAGGGGTGGCTGGCCCTTGAAATGGGTGCCTCTAACTGTTGGCATTCGGCTCAATGAGCCCATGTGGGGCGCTGTGGGCAAAGACGCTGGGAGCGTTCTGGGGAAATCCTTTCATTCTGCAGCACAAGGGGGAAAGTGGCAGCTTCTGCTGGGCATGGAATACAGCCTCGAGGACCCTAAACACAGGCTCCAACTCAGGACTGAGAGCTGTGGGTGACCTCGCGAATACTGTTGTCCATTTGAGTTAATGGGGAGGGGGGCTTGTGACCCCGCCTAGGACGTGGCTTCCCTGGCCTCTACTTGTACTAAGGGAAGGAAAATCATGAAACACTAACAGTCTGTGTGCACATGCACATATGCGTATGTTTTAGGGCAGAGGAGAAGGGCTCTGAGAAGAAGCAGAGGAAAGGGGAGAGAGGAAGGGAGACCCAGGACTGCTCTGCTGGCCCCTTCCCTGACTGCAGCACTCCTGGGACACATTAGGCTCCCAGGCCTCAAAATTTCACCTTTTCCAGGTTTTTGTTGTTGTTGTTTTTCTCCTAAGAGTGGATAATATCGAAGAAAACCAGTCCCTGAAGACAGGAAAGTTGCTTTTCTAGGAAAGAAACAGACAAGAAATGGGAAGGAGGAGAGTCCCTGGATGAAAAGCACAGGACTCTCAGGTCCAAGAGGGCGGAAGTGTCCCCTCTCCCTTGTCCCTGTGCCAGCCCAGTCTTCAGAGTGAAGCAGGTGGTGGGCGGGGTGGCCGAACGCTGGGCTCTTCCCACCCTCTCAGACCCCAGCCCTGGATACAGTTTAGTGGCAGCTAAGGATCAGGGGCCAGGAACTAATGCTGTTGGGCCAGCTGTCCGGACCATTCCCAATTAGGCTTTGTTTCTTATCCTGAAGGCCCTGAGCCCCAACCCCAGCACCCTGGCCTAATTACTGCCCAGCAGCATTAACCCCTTGGTGCCCTAGGCTGTTAATGGAATGTTAATTGGTCTAATGGGTTTCATGTCAACAAGTCCTAATGAGCTCCTTCTAACGAGCTTGGCATTTTTTCCTAAGCCTGTTTGTCAACATGCAGGCTTTGGGGCTCCACTGAAGTCCTCCAGGAGCAGGGTGGGGGAGCTGGAGCTAAGGGGTCGGAGGAGGACCCGGGTCCCTGGGCTATTTCCTAACAGAGCGTCCTCTTGTGTCCCTCATCCTCTTCCAGTCCCTCGAGGCCTCCTCTGGCTCCCAAGCTCAGTAAAATGTCATCTTTGGCTTCTTTTAATGATAATCCCTATGACACATTATTTTCTCTTGGATATCATAGTGGAGTAGGGTGCGGCACTAGTTTCTCTTTTCTCCCTCATAGTTAACATATGATAAAGGTATTGAGCACTTAAAAAAATACACTCTAAACATAAGCCTGTTTGGATGGGGGACTTCCTTGCCGCGAGTGTACCTCATGTGCCCTCCATTTGGAGCTTTGGCTTTGCTCCCGTGAATGCCATGGTGTCTGGTGACAGAAAGATGGGCCCCTGGCCAGGGCCACAGCCTGCTAGGGCCCCTGACAAAAGTCTGGCACTTAGGCCTGCCCTTCCTTCCCTGCTCCTAAAGAAAGTGCACAAGGGCAGGTCTCCCCCAAGGGCATGCATGGCCTAGTGCCCAGGGGACCCCACACTCAGGCCCTAGAGCCTCAGTGCAGTCGCTGGCAGGATCATCAGACCCCTGGATTCCTCTCCAGGATGGGCACCCCGCCCCCCCCAGGGGGGAGGTTCACGCGTGGGTGGGGAGGGAGAACACAGCCAGCTTCCAGCATGGGTGCAGCTGATCTCCCAAGTGTCAAGTTGCCAGAGGCTTCCGTGCCCCACTGAGCAGAGAAAGAAACCTAAGCCCCTGTTGAAAAGGCCTCCTGTTCTCCTGCAGAAGAAACCCCTAGAGGGCAATGGGGCAGTGGCCTTGTGGCCTGTGGTGACCCCAGAGGGGGAGGGGCAGGGGCCTCCTGCGTCTTCAGAACACTGCCTGTGTTCCTGTGCCTGGGTAGAGCGGGGTCTGGCTCCGTTATGTCCCGACACCCTGCACGCTAACACGGGTCTCAGCCTCGGAGCCGACTGTCTCTGGGATCAGACCACTCAGGGGGTCCCTGCCGTCACCAGAGAGGGCCACACTGTGTCTAAGGACAGCACCTCTAAATAGCCCGTGCCCCCCTTCACTTGACAGTGAACAAAAGAATGGATTAAAGACTCCCCTGTTAAAAATAAAGACCCCTGTTTAGTCCAAATCCTCCTCACTGTGTTTTCTCTGCTTTGTCTTCACCAGGAATTTCTCATTTACGGAATTAATTTACCAAAAGACCCAAACCCAGCGCGTAAGGGAACCAGTTGCCTCAACAAGGGGGTTAAAAAAAAAAACCTTCCTAAATGCGGCTCCAGCCCTAACTCTGCCCCCAGGCTCCCTCTTCTGGGAGCTTCTGGAACTGCAGCCCGTCGCGTTTCCCAGCCAATGAGAGTCTAGGATTGGTGCTCTGAGGAAGGGACCCGACCCTCAATCTCCCCAAAGTACTGGTCTTGGAAAGGTCATGCCTAACACACCGTCCAAATATCCCTACTTCCTCTGTTCTCTCAGGGTCCAAAAAGGGGCCATTCCACACCCACTTTAATATCTCCAACTCTTGACTCTGGAAGTTTTAATATCTTAAGAAATCTGTATCTGTGTTGGGGGTGTAGCTCAGTAGTAGAACATTTGCCTCAATGGCTCAAGGAAACCCTGGGTACAGTCCCTGGTACTAAAAAAGAAACACCCTCCCTTCCTTTCTTCCAGTATAGAGGCCCCTGAATGAAAATAAGCCTTTGTACTGATAATTCGCCCACCTGAAGGGAGAGACCACCCACCTCCCTTTGTGGTTTTCTGCTGAGCTCCTGTGAAAAAGTGTGGATCTGTGCCCTCAATGCATAAGATGGGTGACATCTTTCCTGCCTCTATCACAGAATATCCTGCTGGTCCAGTGTGAGGAGAGCACAGGCCGAAGCCAATGGCACTGCACCACACAGGAAAAGCCACCACACACACCAACACCTCCACTGTACCTTCTTTTCTGTCAGAGGGAGTATTGCCTCCCTCTACCAACCACGCTCTCTGGAGAGAAGACCTGGTTTCATTCATCCATCCTGCCTCAGCCCCCGAACCCTTCCCTGCACACAGCTGATACGTGATAAACATCTAGTGAATGAAACATGAATTTCCACTGCTTTGCATGTGCATTTGTGGGCCTAGTACTTTGGAGACTCAGGTCAGGCCAGGGTGGAAATTTCCTCACCTCTCTGAAAACAGCCACAAGAACATCACACACACACACACACACACACACACACACACACACGGCTCCAGGGACTGACCCTTTTATTTAGTAGCCATTCTAAAACACCCTCAGTTTCCCCCAGAGATGAATATATGGACCTTTAGGAGATCCCTGGAAAGGGTTGGCCGATGGAGGCCCCTACGTGCCCTCAGAGAGAGGAGAGGGAGTTCCACTCCAAAGACCTCTAGCTCACCTGCACCTCCCCACAGGAGACAGGGCTGCAGGGGTTCTTAGGACTCTCCTGCTGTGATGGACTGTCCTGTATCAGCAAATAGCTGTGGCTTCTGGTTCTTAACTATGACAGGGCATCTGCTATAGCTCAGGAGCTCTCAGGGCATTCTGTTTCCTCCGGTGGCGCTGCCAGGCTGTCTCACTTACCAAATCACATTCTACAGAGTTTGAGGAAACTTTGGGGTCTTATGGGGGCAGCTCCTTGACTGATGGTGTGCAATGGAGCAGATGTGGAGCACACACACACACACACACACACACACACACACACACACACCACTCCTACTTTCTCCTCAGTAACAGGCAAGCCAAGCACTTGGTTCTGACAGCAGTTCTGGCCCCAAGTGCCTGTGATTTTATACTGATGCCAGACTAAAAGAAGTGCTGGAGTCAGAGCCTACACCAAAAAACCCAGAGGTGACTACTGTCGCCTTGCCTCTTGCCTCCCCAGTCCCTCCTCCAGGGGGTTGTTGGCCCTGCCCTGCTTGAGCTACAGTCAAGATGGGCCAGCATCTCATATCCCACACCACCACTAGGGGGTGTGATGAGCACATAGGCAAAAGGATCTGGGCTTGGAGACCCTGGCCTGGGGGCTTCTTGCTCTTTGGGGCACTGGTGACCACTCCAGACAGTCAGGAAACAGTGTGCCTGCCAAGGAACACCCTCGTCCTGAGGGGTCAGGCTGAGGCTCAAGGCTCTCCTAGGCTGGGTCAGGAAGGAGAGTATCCAAATAGCCTCCAATCCCCCCAGACTGCCACCAGCCTAGCCACCCTCCCCAGCCACAGGCCACTGCACACAAACCAGGCCAGAGCTGTTGCTGAGCAAAGCATCGCTGCAGGGGCACAGGTTGTTTTACATATGATTTGAATATTATTTCTTTCAAGTCAAAATAGCAGAGCAAGCCCCTCCCCACAGGCCTGTCTCCTGAGCTCTGCTTTGTTCCAATGCAGGCCTCCTGCCCTTGCTGTATCCTGTCAGTCCAGGTGACCCAGGCTGAAAAAAAAACGTGGCACTGGTTGGTCCCTGGTCTCACCTGCGCTTGCTCCATGGCATTAACAGTACGGCCCCTCTCTCCTGCCCACAGATCCTCGATGTGAATCAATCCCATGATGCAACATGCCTCCCCAGCCCCAGCTCTGACAATGATGGCCACGCAGAATGTCCCTCCCCCACCCTACCAGGACAGCCCGCAGGTGAGTGTGCCAGGGAAGACGCTGGGAGGGAGTGTGGTGGCCTTGGGAAGCCCATGGGCTGGAAGCAGGGGGATTCCAGGGCAATGGGCAGGGCCAGGTGAGTCTCATGAACACAGACCCCTGAAGGGACTCACGGCCTTCCACAGAACACCCTACTTAGGTAAATCCCTTCCCAGGCTGGGCCATAACCTGAGGTAGTGGTCACAGACTGCCCACCTGCCTCTACCCTTCAGACCGCAGAGAGTGCAGCTGAATCCCTTTGTCATGGTCAGGGTAAAATCCACACTTGAGACACAGGCACAAGGTGTAAATAGAGTCTGCCTTGGAGTGCTTGGACACTTCCTGTTCCTGTTGGCCAGCCTGGAAGAGTCTCTGTTCTTATTGGGCTTCTGTCTAGGATAGCCAGGTTCTCACTCGCTCAGCAACCAGCTCCTCCTCTCTGCTTCCCAGCTCTCAGCAGTCAGGTTCTTCTGAGACCAGCCCTTGGTAGCAAGTCTGGCCCAGGGCACCACCCCCTCCTGGGCATTGCCTTCTCACTGTGGCCCTGTCCTGTCCCTCTGCCCCTCCTGGAAGCTGCTGGCTCTTCTGCATGGCCTCCTGCAGTCCTGGAGACAGCCGTATCCCCTTTCAGGTCTGCTTCCCCGCGGGGCACCCCCACACGCCCTCCAATCTTTGAGAGCCTGAGTTCTGCAGCTGATCCTTTGTACAAAGGCTCTGTTCTCTGACCTTTACCTTCATGTTGTCTTGTTCTCTCTACCCTGGTCTCTCGGGTCAATATTAATTCAATAATTATTTATTGAGCATCTGCCATTGAAATGCATCCACTAGAATGTTCACGTATTCTTGAACCCCTGTGCAGGTTGAACCTACTGTGTGTCAGGCCTCCCCTCTCCTCTCCAGACGCCTTTCCCTGCCTTCCCAGTTTCCCTTGCTCATTAGCATTTCAAACGCAGCCTTTCTCACAGACCTCTAGGAAGATCTGTGCAGCAGAAAGTGACAAGATACAGGTGAAAGGGGGACACTTGCCACCTGAAGCCCTGTGGCCCTGGTGCCCCCAGCCTTGTATGAGCTTCGAGTAACTGCCATCCACATCCTTGGCATCCCCCTGCTCCCAAGAGAGGACCAGATGATGTGGGGCCACTCTGCGGAGTGACCACCTTGACTTCTCTCACAAAGGCATCCAGGACATATCCCAGAATCCCCAGCCTCACACGCAGCAGCAAATTCGAGCTCTCCCCCCAAGCGTGTCTCTCTCAAGGAGGAGTTCGGTGCAGCAAGCCCTCTGCCCTGCCCACCACAGCTCTGCCCACCAACAACTGCAGGGCTGGACTTGGTCTTTGATTGGAAGCTTCCATACATGTGCACTCTACGGAGACACATCCTTCTAGTCCCAGATCCCAGAACTGAAGTTCCAAAGGAACACTTAACTAGTGGAAATGAAAAAAAATGACAAAGAAGAAGTCCAGGGGGCAAAAGCCCAGCCTTCCTCCATAGCTGCAGACCCAGCTCCCTATCTACTTGGCCACTGTTAGGAACCCATGCCCTTGAGGAATTAGGAGGCAGGAACTTGGGCTTCTTTCTCCTGCAACTACACACTGCTTTCCTAACTGGGTAGGGAGGAGAGGGAACAGAGTGGGGATACTTCCTGTTTAGCAGGTGGTGAGTGTAATACTAAGGTTCAAGGACACACGAGGGCAGGCCCAGAGGTCAGGGAGCTTTGGATGGGCACAGCTGAGGGCCACTGCTTCCTTCCTCCTGTTCCTCTCTGCTTTGCCTTCTCCGGCAGCTGGGAGAACTTTTGGCTCAGTGGGATTAGCCGGAGAGCTGCAGGGAGGGCCTGTGTCCTCCAAGAATGCTGATCCAGGAGCCTAATTTAATTCTCAGCATACAGCTGGGTGAATAAATCCCAGCTGCCAAGGGAGAGGACAGAGCCATAAGGGGCCCACTGCTTCCGAGCTGCTCTGGCCTTCGGGGGGAAGGGGAGAAGCTCAACCAGAAGCCAGATGTCAGGGCTGTCCTGAGGCTGTTCTGTGCGACCTGTCAGGTCTGCACTACTGAGAATATCTTCACCTACACCAGAGGGATAATTTGCCCCATGAAAGCTGTGCGTCTGTCCATAACCCTAGTGATCCAGGAACACATTGACTGCCAGGAAGTGACCAGGCCAAGATTGTGAGGTCTTCATGACCTTGGCTAAGCTGTTAGGCTGTGACTAGGTTGTCACTGGCCTTTCAAACGGGGCTGGGCTGACTCCCAAAAAAAGGGGATCTGGATAAGGAGCTGCAGGAGAGGAGCTAGAGCAGGGGTGGGGTGGTGAAGAGAGAAGGGAATGAGGCCCCAAAATGGAGGCTTCTCCTTGGGGAGGGAAAGACTTTTGAAATCTCCTGGCCCAAGAGCCCCTCACCCATTCTTTCAGGCTATGAGTGCTCCCTCTCAGGCACTTCCTGTGCACTGCTCACTGACCCTTGGTACAGAACTTGGAAACTCAGCGGCTCCTCCTTCCTTCCCTCTTCCCTCCCTATGTCTCAGAGCCAACCCAGCCCCTTGGGGGAAGGCTCTGCTCCATCCCTCCCACTCCAAGGCCATTATCCCAAAGAGCCTGCTGCTCTGGGACACTCGGATTTTTCCCCCCCCCAGGAATGTGTAGACTAATAGGAGCAGGTCAGGGACACAGGGAATTGCATCCTAAATGAGCCCTCTGGAAGCAAGGTCCACTGCCTTCTCACACCCTCAGGTCTAATCCCATGACCTCTGGCCCCTGTGTGGTTTGTTTCCTCAGGGCCTGCCCAGCTGAGCACATCTGTACATCCCCTCTTCCAAAAACCAGCTTCTTCCATAAGAGAAAAACGGACAGTCTGATATGAAGTCCCCAAAATGAGAAAGGAAGAAAGTAGAGCCCTTCCTCTGAGACCCTTGCAATCATTTTAATAATGTTCCCGTTGTGCTAAGGGCTAGGAATACTGAGCGTAATCTATTCAAACACACAGGAGAGTGTCACTTTAGAAAATTAGGAATCTGCATTAAAAAAAAAAAAAAAAATTCCCAAGCCCCGGACCTTCTACATAATAAATTAGAATTTTTTTCAAGGCAAGTTCTTAACTTGGCAATTTCATTTTTAAAGTTTGGGGAATAAAATTATTAAGAATGAAGGAGACGTTTTTCCTTCCCATTTTAGTGGAGAATTGTTAATGGTTATGGCTCCATGTATTTGGGCATAGGCCAAACGGCATGATGACTACTGCCTTCCACCGCTCAGGTCTGTTTCAGTCCTGCCAGGGGAAACAGTGATTTCTCATATGGACATCATCCTGTATTTATTGTGCAACCAAAACCAATCTTTCATTGAGAAAGTGCAAAAGCAATAACCCTCTGGGACCCTTCCTGTAGACTACTTCCTCCTTCTGGTGACTTCCTGACAAATTCCGATGAGGCCGCAGCGCCCTCTACCGTCCAACAAAAACACCTCCCTGCCAGCATGCTGGAGCTGAGTCCTCCAAGCCGACCCTCGCTTGAAGCCCTGAATAAGTAGAAGTGAGTCGCCAAAGATCACGCAGTCCTGCAAGGATTACTTAATGAAAACACTTGTTTCCAGAGAGACACAGAGATGAGCTGGCTGTGTATTACTCTCAGCCTAGTGCACTCTCAATCCTTGTATCATCCCCTTTCTGTGCTGAAACTCTGCCTCAGTGTGCCCGGCCCTCGCTGTCAGCTGGACCTTCACAACCCCTCCTCCAGTGCCCTAGCAAGGCAGACCAAGATTCAGTATGGGATGTTTGTTCCAGAAGGAAGTCAAGCATTTTCTTGGGTCCCTTTGGCACAAAGCCACATTCCCATACTTTCTGTCCTCCAGCTTCTTTCAGGGTGAGGGGAATGGTGTCCCAAACCCTAGGAGAGTCACATTTGCAGATCTGAGAGCAGGTGATGTGATGTGTCACTCTGCCAGGGCAAGGCTAAGGTCAGGTCTGGGCACATAGGGTGACCCAGACAGGTCCCTCCTTCCCCTCCAAGTACCTCTTTCTGTCCCTATCTGCTCACCTCTGCCACCCCAGGAGGGCCCAGTGCCATCCCAGGAAGCTGGCTGGGCTTTGATCAGTCATTAGGATCCCCAGGCTGGTTTTATTAACTGGAGGGGAAGGGGGTAGCTGGGGCCCCTGGCCATGAATGGCCCTGTGCAGGCTGCACAGCTGGGACAGGCAGAAGCAGTTCAGATGTTTTCACACTCGTTTACATTCCTCTCATCTCTTTAAGGCCCAGAGCCCCTGCCTTGCAGGAGGCTCTGCTCAGCTGCCTGTGAAACAACATTCGCTTTGCAGCAATAGAGTTAATTCATCCACTTTGAAAGTTCTCCTAAGCCTTTTCTGTGGCTGTGATTGACTGCTCCTCTGCCCCTGGGGGCAACACCCCAGGGACCCTGGGGAGGACCCACCTTCCTGTGCTTTGACTCATCAAAACAGACTCCTCTTTTTTTTTTTTTTTTTTTTTTAATTTTCTGCTGGCCTTTCTTCCCTTTGTGTGTGGTAACCTCTCTCCCTGCCTGCTTGGGCCACCCATGTCTTTAAACTGGACAGATCCCTGGACTCCAGCTCACGCCAGACCCACATTGTTCATTGTTCAAAGGTGATGACAACCTTCAGGTCCACCCCCAGGCCTTTCTGTCCCCTCTGTAGGGATGGATGGTGGCTGGCCCCAGCAGTCTGAGGCTCCCAAGGGACCTCCTGCCACAGTCTAGGTGTCCTTTAATGAACTCACTACCTTAATTCTGATAGTTTCCAAAACACAGAGATCTTATTGTCTGTCTTCTCAGACTCCAAGCAGGACAAGTGCTGTGACAGCCACAAAAATAGTCAACAGCCCAAGGATACAAAGCCTAAAATAAACTGGGGAACAGGTGACCCAAGTCAGTGGCAGGGCTGAGGAGCACTTCACAGCTTCGCCTCCACTTCTGTGCCATCTCCCAGGAGTGTGGGTGGCCCCACAGGAGGGTGTTAGGCTGGTAGAGATCCAGGAGGCTATTGCCCTTGGAGTTGGTGGTCCAGAAAAGAGCAGGGTGACTCAATCCAGCAGAAATTCAGAAATGCTAAGCCTGGCCCTGTACCCAGTGGAGATGAATGACACAAATTTAAACAAATAATTTCAGCATTTTTTTTTTCTTTTTAGTTTATTTATTCACTGGTGATGGCAGTAGGAATTGAACCCAGGGCCTTCAAGCTAAGTTGCATTCCAAGCCCCCACCACGCCTGGCCCAAGCCCTTTTTATTTTTTTATTTGGAGACAGCATCTGAGTGGCCCAGGTCCTCTGTCCCACAAAGTGCTGGGGTCACAAGCACGCATCACCACTATCAGACTCAGCACCCTCCCGTCCCCCCCATGGTCCATTCGACCAACAATGAGTGCTTCCTGTGGGTCTTGTAAGCTTTGTGCTATGTCCCAGGACTCTCTGATAATGGAGTTCTCACCCCAGGGGAGCTTGTGGTCCATCTGGAGCCCTAGATTCCTCACTGGAAAATGAGAGTGGCTTCTTCCCTCCTGCCTCTCTGGGTTGGTGAGAGAGTAGCTGGGAAGGTGGAGTGGGGTTTCCTGCCCTCACCAACCACGCCCCAACTTCACTCTTCACTCTGCACACAACTCCTACAGCCCAGAGTGCAGGGAACTTTAATTCTGCTCAGGAACACAGTTAGCATAGTGAATGTGTTTTTCCAGCTAAGAAACACTGCAGCCCCACTCACACAAGGATGCACAGACTGGGGTCCTGTCAAGGGACCCCTCCTAAGTCTGTTGGGAGTGTGACAAGAGTGAGGGCCCTTGGAGGGCAGGTGGGCAGGGTGGGGAGTGGTTAGTTCCCAGGAACTGCACAAAGCTGAGAAAGGAAACAGCCAGCAACACCCAGGGACTCGAAGCTAGGCCCCAGGGACCTTGGTGAGCTGCTAACACTTCTGCTCCTGAGTCACCGAGGCCTCCGTCGTGGGCCACTGAATAACCATCCTGTATCAGGCAGGCTTGTCCAGATGGAGCTGTGATCTGTAATAGAGGGGTTCGAGGAGGCTGAGGCCGGCTGTCCCAAGAGCTCCTTGGAGCTGTCTTGGCTGCCTGGCGCTGCTGCCAGACCTTCTCCTGGTGCTAATATGTTGGGGATACTTTAAGGACCCCTCTTTTGCTTCTCCCATCCTTGTTGATCAGTCATTCCCTCTTGTAATCCATCATTTAGTCCTTTAACAAACACACCAGAGCAAGGCACAGGAGCCAGAAAATCAGGCCTTGGAGACAAAATGATGGCCCTGAAGTGTCCCAGGTGTTTGGACAAGGATAGAGATGAGGCGGGGGCCAAGGCTACCTGGGCCTGTGGGCTATGAGGAACCAAAAGGGCTTCTTGGCAGAGCTGGAGCTCCAGCTGGCTGAGAGGGTAAATGAGGACATTCCCTGCAAAGGTGGCTCGAAGGAATGAAGATGAGCCTCTGGGTGTGTTGGGGAAGCCCCAAGCAGTACGGCCTGGTGGGGCGCTGGATAAGGGGCAGGGTGTGTACTCTCTTGAGGGGAACCCATGAACTGGGCTTAGGCTCACAGCACTACCAGCACTGATGGTGCCTGCCGAAGCCTCCCGGTCAAACCTGATACCCGGTGGCTTCAAGCCTTAACCTCCTCCCAGCTTCTTGGATGTTTTGGTTGCCAAGAGCCTGACACAGCACAGGTTGCCCCAGCATCAGGGGAAGGGCCTGCTGCTGGCTGGAGCCTTAGCCTCGCCCCTGGAGGGCGGGTCTCTGCACCCCCACTCACTGCCCCGCCCCCACCTAAGCAGCCCTTCATACTCTGCACCGTAGGCTGCGAATGTCTGCGTGGAAAGGGCACAGGTGTAGGTATCGCTGCAAAGGAACCTGAGAGAAGTACGTGGCTGTAACAGTCATAGAGAACACAGCTGTGGGGCGGGAGGTGTGGATGTTGAGCCTGTGGGGCGGGGTCTAACGAGTTTTGGGTTTGGTTTCAAAGGCAAAGACTAACAGAAGGGAGATTTAAAGGGCTTTGAGAAGCTGGGCACCATAGCATAAGCCTATACCCCAGCTCTGTGGGAGGCTAAAGCAAGAGAATCATAAGTTCAAGCCCAGCCTGGGCACCTTAGTGACTTAGTGAAATACTCTCTCAAAATTTAAAAATGGTATTGAAGATGTAGGTCAGCACAAAGGCCCTGGATTCAGTCTCCGGTTCAACAGGCTGAAAAGTACTTTAGGAATAGCTCAGCAGACTAAGTGCATGCTTTGGCAAGTGCAGGAACCAGGGTTCGATCCCCAGTCCCACATACCGTGCCAGCCCCGCCCCTGGGGCATACTGAGCCAGTGATCGAGTCCAGGTGTGGTGGCACACACCTGTAATCCCAGCACTGGGGAGGCTGAAAACAGGAGGATCACTACGAGTCCACGCTGTGTAGTGAGACACTGTAACAAATACATATACACATAAATGAAGAAGAGAGAAAAAAGAAAAGTACTCTAGGGGCTCAGTGCGTGGCTCAGTGGTAGAGCATTTGTCTAGGGTGCTCAAGGGATGGGGTTCCATTTCCAGCACACAGAAAGCAAGGACTAGAAACCAAAAGCAGTGTGTTGAGCATCCACTGCTTGCAGTGTTCTCTCCCATATAGTCTTAGGGTCACCTCTATTTTCACGTTATAGGTAAACTGAGGCACAGAGGGACTGAGGTACTTGCCCAAGGTGACAGCAATTGGTAGTGCCAGTCTCCACTATTCTTCGGCCCCCCCCTTTCTGCCCTAAACCCCATTTCCCCAGGAGCAATATAGACCAGGTTTCCACGCTCACACAGGCAGAACCCCAGAGCCAGGGCTGCAGCCACGTGGATTATGTTCAGGGCTCCCGACAGCCACAGAGTGTCTGGTAAGTGCCAGCTGCTTTGCCACACTGAGCTTATTCCTACAAACCCTTCCTAAGATACAATTAGTCCTATTTTATAGGCAAAGACCCTGGATCAGAAAAGTTGTGTAACTTGCCCAAATCACACAGGCAGAGACAGAGCCTAATTTAAATCCAGGTCTGAGGAGGGCATGGCTTCAGTCAGTGTGTGTCAGGAGTGGTGGCCCTCTCCACCGTGGCCAGAGGCATTCAGGACCAAGAAGATAAAGGGATAGCTAAGAAGGTAGCAGCCACCGGGAAGGCCTGCCTCCCTCTGGTCACTCCTGCATGCAGTTACTCTTGATATTCTCCCTGTCAGACCAAGTCCCTGTCTTGGCCATGTACTGCTGCAGCCCCAGGTCTGACATGCCTAGCAGAGTGGACAGACAAATGAGCAGACATGGAGAAGCTCTTTGACAAGGCTCTGGAAGCATGGATCCCCTGCTCAGACCCACAGAAGGCACAGCCATCTTCACAGCTGGGCAGGAATGGGAAGGCATCGCCCCCTTTCCCAGACAAGGCCCCCAAAGGCAAAGTCACACATCCAGGTGGCCCAGCAGTCACTGGCTAGGGCAGGATTGGAAACAAGTTTGATCTGATGGCCCCACACCCACTCTCATGCATGCAAACTGCCTCCCTCGGATGCTAGAAAGACACTGGTGCTGCCCGCTCCCCCCACCAGAGCCACCTGCTTTCACCTCCTGCAAGCATGAGTCACTTGATTCTGAATGGACACTGTACAGGGCCTGCCATCAGAAGGCGTGGTGCTCTTCCAGATCAGCTTCCTCCTTTGTCTCTGGGTCTCCAGACCCTCCTTGACCTCCAAGGGAAGTCAGTGCAACAGGGACTTGCCTCAGACGAATAATCCCTCCGTGCCTTCCTGCCTGGGCTCCGCGTGGAAGGATGTTTCAAGCACAACCATTGCTGAGAGAACTGAGTTGAACTGTGTGTGAGCTTGTTGGGGGACAGAGAGAAGCTGGTGCTTGCCTCAAGGATAGGGTAAGCTAGAGACTCGACATATGCCATTCCAGTTCCAGCTCCCTTTTGCTCCTATCCCCCTTTTTCACTAGAGTTGGGATGTTTCTCCATTCCTCAAAGAAAAGTAATTAAATGCACCAATTCACACAGCCCTCTCTTCTTACTCCTGCTTTGCATGAGCTGGCTGGGGTCTCTGGCAGTTTCATCACCTCTGGGGGCTTGGTTTCTCTCATCTGTAAAATGGGATGCTGCCACCTTAGTGCGCAAGATTGCAGCTGGACCTGGAAACCCATCACAAATGCATACTCGCTAGTTATAAGCTGAAGGTTGTTCTTCACAATGGGAAAAGTGACTCTTACGGATGAACAAGGAGGTCATTCAAGTACCAGTTAGGGTGACTGCAGGGACACCCAAGGGTTACCTCCTGTGCCCCTCAGGACGGAAATGATACAATCTAATCCTCTCATTTTGATATTTAAAGGAGGCTTTCACGTCTGCCCATTTCTGCCTAATCTTGCCCCTCTACATCTGCCAGGGAGCATCTCCTACTCATTCATTTGGAGGGATCAGGCTATCAGCCCCAGATGTTGGACTCCTACCATACGCCCTACAACTCCCAACTTGTCCCCTCCTAATAGGATGGGGGGCAGAGAGAACTTCATCTCAAGATGTCAGAAAGCATGGGGCTGGCCCCTTTAGCTCCAGACTGAAGGTAGGGCTGATTCTAGTAGAGGACAGAGAGCAGCCTGTGCTTGCACTATCCAAGGAAGGAAAACAGTGGTGGTCCTGGCTTTAGGATCTTAGCCCCAGGAAGGACCCAAGGCTAAAAGGAGAATCAGAAATTACAGAACCATGGCTGTCAGGTTTAGGTTGTGCCTGTGTCCCATCACTAGTTATTAATCCTCACAACCCTGGGATAGGTATTGCCTCCTGCTTTCTATAGATGAAGAAACTAAAGAGATCAAATAACATGCCCCAAAATGTGTACTAATGATAAGCAAAGAGCCATTTCAAACCTGAGCCTGATCCCCAACTGCTTCCTCTCTGTGGGGCCTTTTCTGACTCCCCAGTTGGCTCTCAGAACATTGTTCAATTCTGCCAATCACCCTGCATCTTAGCTTCTCCTGTCTAAAAAGAGACCCTCGTGCATGAATGCCACACCCCCAGCCGTTCCCCAGTAAGCCACAAGGCAGGGCCTCTAGAGTACTCTGAGAGCTCCATAGAGGAAGTGCTGGGTCCAGAGTGGCCAGTGCTGGGCCCGTGTGGCTGTGCCTGGTGGCCTCATGAACCATGTGAGACTAGTGCCTTCCCGTGCCACACTGAGGGGACAGGACGGAAGAAACTGGGGAATAACCCTGAAATAGTACTACGCTAATAAGTAATTATTTGGCTCTCTGGGGATGGGGGTGGGGAGGACAGAGGTAGGGCCTGATTTGTACCATTTTCTAATTTTCTTGCTCTTGCCATGGCTGACTATAAGATATCCATGCACTGTAAACCAGCTTAAAAAATTTCTGAACATTTCAACCATTGGCCTTCACAGCACGCTGCTGAACAGACAGTCCTGCCCTGGTTCACCTACTTTGATCTTAAGACCGTGCTCCCCCAAAACTTACCTCAAGTTACCCCCATCTTCCTGCAGCAGCACCCCACCCCCCAAGACAGCTGCAGGTCCTTTCAGCTCCAGTTCTTGGGAAATGGAGCTCTCTGACTAGAAAAAGAAATCTATTTGGAGATGAACATTCATCTCAGATCTGGAAGAAATGCAGAGTTTGCTGAATTGGCCCCCATGAGCTACATCAATCTGAATCATCACCCCCCTCAGTCCAGCTCTGCTCCCCTCTTCCTCCCTCAAATAACCGCCTCTAGCTGGGGCCCCCTGGGTTGCACACAAGCCACCACCTTGGATTTACACTTTCATTCTCTTGCGGTCCTCTTCAGCCCAGCAGTGCCTTCTCCCACTTGTCCCAAGATCCTCCCTAGGAGGGACCAGGAGAGAGCCAAGTAGCAGCCACCACATTCCTCTCTACTTAAGAGGCTCATCTTAATGGAAGCCCGGGCCAATTCCCTCAAGGACACAAGAAAATGCATTTCGTGGGTATGCGGACCACACCAGTCCTCTGACATCTCACCCCCAGGTGAGCCGCGAGGATGGAGCTGCGCCTTCCTTCGTGGCAGGAGCACTTTCTGAAAATCTGATGTTTTGTAATAATAGCCACTCCTTCCTCTGAGAAGCACTCTAGAGTTCCCAAACCCTTTTTATATGTATCGCCTAATGCAAGACTCCTGCCAACTGATGCTCCAGCTGGTGACTGTTAAAGCACCCTCTGTGTCCCAGCCTGTCAGTATTAGAGGGGACTTCAGATGTCCCCTAACCCAGCTAACATTCCTATCCCCTCTAGGAAGCAGCACATTTCAGCCTTGGAGATTGCGTGGCTTGGACAGGTGTTGCTTAGGCTGTCTCCTAAGCAGTTTAGTGCAATGCTTTGGGGTACACAGGGCAGAAATGATACAAAGTAATCCTCTTATTTCAGTATTTAAAGGAGGCTTTCATGTCTGCCCATTTTTCTTGAATCTTGCTTATATGTTCCAGACTCTTTCAAATAGAAATAGTCCTTCTATAGGGTGTGCTATGGAGTCCCTTCACCATCCTGATCATGTCTCCTCTCTGAGTGTGCCTTCATCTATAGGCTTAGTCAGAGTAGGACAGGGCCAGAGGCTTCTTCACCCAATGGGCCATAGTGCTGTTTAGCTCACCCTCAGACAGCACTAGTTCATGTACTCTCTCTTTCTGTCTCATTCTTTACTCTGCATTATTGATTGATTTTTGCCCAATGTTAGCCGTGTTCAACTGCTAACTTCTCAGGTGAACACTAATCTTACTGAGTTTAGTGTACTGCCCAAATCTGTAAGGATCCTGTGGACCAGTTCGAAGTCACCCATAAATTTGCTGAATGTTTCTTTAGCTGTCCTCTAAGTCACTGCTTAAAAAAGTGTTGAAGTACACTAGGGACAAAGCATGTGTCACTTTCCTAGAAACCTCCCCAGCAGTGACATCTGTCCTCTAGCCATGCCCTTTGGGATAGCCATGAAATGCCCAGAGGGCTACATTTCTCCATGTTTTCCACAAGGGCATCATGGGAGATAGCATTCCAAGGTCAGTTGCATCTTCTTTTCCTGATGTGTCCGGGAAGAATCACACCACAGCCACACGTTGGGCTCCTCAAGAGCTGGTACCACCTTGGTGATCGGGTTGCCTAGAGCGGTGCCTGGTACGCAGCAGGCTGGAGAGCAGCTGCAGCAGGGGCCTACTGCATCCACGCGCGAGTGAATGAAGGAAGCGGGCTGGCCCAGCTCAGCGTGGAGACGGCCAGAATCTCACTTTTCTGAATCCACCTTCTTTCTCTATCTTGATTTTTGGTTTCTCTGGTACAGAGTCAGCCATGATGTTCTCAGACTTGCAACCCCTTGCCTCAGCCTGCTGAGAGCTGGGATTGTAAGCATGTTGCACTCTTCTTTCTTACAGCACTGTCTTTTATACTCATGAATCCTAAAAGGCCACCAAATCGTTCCTGATTTTAAAAATGTAGCTTAGGAAAGGTAAGGAATTTGCCCAATTTAAGGCAAATAATGTGAAACAGTAGGGTTCTGGTGATGGGCTGGTGGATTCACAGCACCATGATGTTCTGCCCTGCCTCTTACACACGATTCAGGAGCTCTCCCCAACTCAGCGACAAGGAAGAATCCTGAAACAGTGATGCTACAGTAAATCCAAATATTTCTTTTTGCTCTTACCTTCCTTCATCTGCCTTCATTCATTAATTCACTGATTCAGCAAAGTTGTTTTTCAGCTAACACAGAAGAGATGTTATTGTACACACTTAACACTCAGCCAAAAGCGAGAACAGAAGTAGTCCAGAGTGCCACAAGTCGGGGCAAAAAAAACTGAAGACTGCTTAGTTTGAACTAGGCAGACCTCGCTTTGAGGTGGTGTTGGCGGTTGGATGGCAACGAAGTTCTAATCCATTGAAACATTCTAGACAGCACGCAGTCCAGAACTTGCACCAGCACTGTCAGCCTCCAGCATTCTTTCCTTCTGCTCTTTTGGCTATTTTACTTGGACCTCTGTTTCGTCTTCTTTTACATTTCAGTCTGTGCATTCACTTCTTCCTCCACTTGGCTCTATGGCGCAGAGGTTTCTAAAAAGATGGCATCAAAGTCAAGAGCTCAACAGGTATTTAACACCAACTGGTGCCAAGTTATCTCGCGCCATAGGTGTATAACTTATAAGATCACCTTGAACTGAAATTCTAGTTAGAAGTGGGGGAAATATAAATGGACAAATGGACACATGGGGTTGTGGCTTGAGCATTGAAGAAAAATTAAGCGAGAGGCAGAGCAGCTAGATTTTTCCCTGAAGGAGATACGGCTGAGCACACATAAATGAAGAGAGCAGGACCTCTGCTCTCCAGGGTGCCTTAGGGGTATGTGCACCACCACCAATGTGCTTCTCGTCACAGGAATTTTGTTATCTACAAAGCAGGGACCTAGACGACCCTGTGATGAGCATCCCCGTTGTAAAATATCTAGTCCCTTCAAGGTCTGTTCATTCATTTACTTATTCACTCATTCTCTTTACAAATGTATTTATTAAGTATCAATCACTTTCTTACTTTCTTTCTTTCTTTCTTTCTTTCTTTCTTTCTTTCTTTCCTTCCTTCCTACCTTCCTTCTTTCTTTCTTTCTTTCTTTGGAATAGGGGATTGAACTCAGTCCCTTGCACTTGCCAGGGAAGCACTTATTCCACTGAGCCATCTCCCCAGCCCAATCACTTTTATTAAGCATACCCAGCTGGTTCCAGGGATAGAAGAGTGAACAGGGCCTTGAAGGAGGAGACAGACAACTACATTTAAGCCAGTAATGCAGTGTGATGAGAGCCGTCCTGGTGCCAGGCACAGGTTAATATGACAGAACAATAGGGGAGATAGTTCAGTGAAATAAGTGCTTGCCTGGCAAATGCAAGGTCATGAGTTCAATCCCTAGTACCATCAAAAAAAGTAGGGGCTGGAGAGATGGCTCAATGGAATAAGCGCTTCCCTGGCAAGCACAAGGACCTGAGTTCAATCCCTGATTCTGCCAAAAAAATTAGAGGATTGTCACCATTCAGCCTCCAGGGATCTATATGACTGAAGGAAACATGAAAGCATTAAATTCCATAACGATGGTTTGAAAATTTTTCAAGCTACTGAACCATATCTTTAAGCAAAACCTTAGACAAAAAGTCTAATATATAATATTAAAAAGAGTTGCTCTAGTTGACACAAAATTGAAAGCCTCAGGACACCTTCAAAAACTTATAATGTGGTATGAAAACCACTTCTCTAAATATTTGTTCTGGCCAAAACTGAGATCTGCCCATTGTCTATTAAAATCTTAGCTTCAAATGGCCAGGCAAACCAAATTTGGAGAACCATTTAGTCATCAATTAGAACCATGAGAAGTGCTAGTTCTTGGCTTGCGTCAGAGAAGAACTAAACCTCAGCCCAAACAAGAACTGACTCATCTACTTTTGTTCCTGCTCTCCAGAACTGTCCAATTGAACTTACTGACATCCAAAAGGCTCCTAAGCACAATTGAAATGGTTCATTGTATGTTTTGTACTTCTGGGGTAAGGTCACTACATTAGGAATCGTCTCTTGGGAAGAGTTCTGGGCATCACCTGGATGGGGTGGCTCTAAACTGTTTTCTACAACTTTCCTTGAAGAAAGGCTTGCTTTTCTTTCCATTGTACCTCAAGTACAAATGGATGCTGACTGTAAACTCACCTGTTTTCTGGCACAGCATCAGCCTCTCTTTCTAGCTCAAGAGCCTGCTGAGCTAAGCTGCCACCTCTCCTTTCTTCTCTCTACAGATGACGGCCACTGCCCAGCCTCCCTCCAAGGCCCAGGCTGTCCACATCTCTGCATCATCAGCTACTGCCAGCACACCTGTACCCAGTGCCCCCATTGACCCCCAGGCCCAGCTGGAAGCTGACAAGAGAGCTGTGTACAGGTAGGAGACCCTCCACCCCTGTTCAGAAGCCCCGGTGAGTCTTGGGCCCAGCTCAGCCTTGTGAGATGGACAGGACAGAGAGGGTGGGTATGTCAGTAACATGGCCAACCACTCTTAGCCTCCGTCTTTCTCAAGTGAACCTAGAAATCCCCAGCTGCACACGTGGGCTGACTTTAGCTTCTTGGAAGTGACTAGTGACTAGTGAAGGAAACAGAGGCATGGGCAGTGTCTCCCACAAAGACCACCTCCCATCTCAGGTAGGGAGACAAGCCCTCTGCTCAACAAGCTGCAGCTGCTTCAGGACCATGTCTTTGTCCTGCCCGCCGCTGCTGCCTTCACTCCAGCAAGTGCACCAGCATAGCAGACATCTGATTAAACTACCCGGGACTTGTTAGTACACAAATGTCATGTGTGTGCAGGTCACAGGGGCAGCTTGTTAAAGCTCATAGTCCCAAGTTCCATGTTCAGAGATGCTAATTCAGTAGGAGAAGCTACAGGAAGGGTATGAATTGTTTAATAAGCATTCCAAGTGAATCTGACCAGCCTGTCATTGGACAACACTTAAACTCATATCAGTGCTCTAGCGTAGGAGTTGTGTGTGGCTGTGGACTGCTCCTCATATCCCCCAAGGCACAGCTTGTTCGCCATGTTCT
>PVKA01009908.1:0-21002 GCA_004027165.1 Ctenomys sociabilis
ATTCACCATCACCTTCACCATCACCATCACCAACACATTCACCATCACCATCACCATCGGCATCAGCATCACCATCACCATCACCAGCATGTTCACCTTCACCATCACCATCACCATCATTTTGTGGTGCTGATGATTAAACCCAAGGCCTCACCTGTGCTGAGCCAGTGCTGTACACTGGCCCCCACCCCGGCCCTACAGGCCTTCATTGTGTACAGTAACCCTGCTCTGCATTAGATTTTTATATCTTATTTTTCCTTAAGAGCTGAAACTCTGTACTTTAGATTAGCATCCATTTTATCACTTCCCCTTCCTTGGCAACCAGCATTCTTCTGTTTCTGTAAGCTTAACTTTTTTTAGACTCCACATTTAGGTGAAATCTGTTCCTGGCTTTTTGTAATTATCATGACATCCTCCAGGTTCATTTGCATTATTGCAAATCTCTTCTTTATACCTGTATGTGTATTCATCACATTTTATTTATCAGTTCATACATAGATGGGTGCTTCGTTTGATTACATAACTTGGCTGTTAAGAATAAAACTATAGGCATCTCTTCAACCTACTGACATCCTTTCCTTTGGATGTATACACTTTAGCAAGATGGCCTGTACCATGAGGTAATGTTATTTTAAATTTTTAAGGAGGTTACTGTTTTTCATAGTGGCAGTATTATTTTATACTCCCACTAACCGCATACAAGGGTTCATTTTTTTCTCTACATCCATGCCAGTAACTGTTATCATTTGTCTTTTTGATACTTGCCATTCTATCAGATGTAAGGCAATAACTCATTCTAGCTTTGCATTTATCTGTTTAGTGATTCTGAGAATTTTCCTCACACACCTATTAGTCTTTTCTATGTTTCCTATTGAGAAATGTTTATTCAGGTCCTTTGACTGATTTTTAACTGGTTTATTTATTCTTTTTCTATAGAGTCAATTATTTATTTGGATATTAACCCCTTATTAGGTATAGGGGTTGTAAATATGCTTTCATTTTCTTTAGATTTTTTTTCATTCTGTTGATTGTTTTCCATAGGTGAATAGAAGCTTTTTAGTTTGATGTGATTTCATTTTTCTATTTTTTGCACTTGTTTTGTTTTATTTTATTTTATTTATTTATTTTTTGTCTTTTTGAGACAGTATCTCACTATGCAGTTCAGGCTGGCCTTAAGCTCACTTTGTACCTCAAGCTGGTCTCAAACTCACAACAATCCTCCTGTCTCAGCCTCCCGAGGGCTGGGATTACAGGCATGCACCACCATGCCCGGCTATTTTTTGCACTTGTTTTAGCAGCATATTTTTGAGGTCATATCAAAAAGAGAAAAATCATTGCCCAGACTAGTATTTTGGAAATTTTTTCTCTGTTTTCTTATGTAAGTTGTATGGCATCAGGTATCATGTTTATATCTTTAATTCATTTTGAATTTTTTTTTTTTTGTAACCGGGGCTTGAACTCAGGTCTTTGTGCTTGACAGGCATGCACTTATTCTGTTGAACCATCTTCCCGGCCCCTTGAGTTGTATGTAGTATGAGATGAGTCTAATTTCATTCTTCTGTGTATGAAACCCTAGTTGTCCTACAACATTTATTGAAGAGACTTTCTCTATGCTGCGTTCTTGGCACTGTCATTGTAAATCAACTAATTTTTAAGAATGCATTTTGTTTAAGTGGTCTATGTTTATATTTTTATGCAAATACCATGTACTTTGTTTTTCTTTACTGTAGCTTCGTGAAGTCAGATAGTGTAATGCCTCTGACTTTGATCTCTTTGCTCAGGATTAGTCTATGTGAGGTGTTTTGTGGTTCCAGACAATTTAAAGGTTATTTAAAACAAACCCTGAAGATTCTTTTCTATATTTATAAAGAACATCATTGTAATTTTTATGGCAATTACATGGAATTTTCAGATCACTTTGGATTGTGTAAACATCATAATAACCCCTCCATTCTGTGAACACAGGATATATTTCTATTTATTTGTGTCTTCTTTAGATGTGTTGAGAAGTGTTTCATGGTGTTTAGTATATAAGTCTTTGACTTATTGATTAATTTTATTCCTAAACATTTTGTTTCATTGTAGCTATTGTCCAAATATGATGGTTTCCTTAAATTTTAGGGTGAGGGCAGCTCATTGTTAGTGTAGAAACAATAAAATATCCGTACATTATTTATTTTGTGTGCTAAAACATTACTTAATTTACTTTTTCTAAGTTTTTGGTGGAGTAATTTTCTATGTATAACTTCATGTCATTCGCTGGTGATGACAAGTGGACAAGTAGAGTTATTCCTTTCTTGGCTGATTTTGAAGTTCCTTCTAAATATGCAGCTACCTGGCAGTTACACTCCTGTATGCTTACTGCAGACAAAAGAACACCTTCATTCACACATAATTGCATATGAGTGGTGATAGCTGTTGTATTTGAAATAGTCCCAAATTGAAAACAAATGTCTATCACAACAGGATGGTTAGGTGAACTGTTCTGCACTTATATCAGACACTGCTACTCAAGATATAAAGGGCATCAGCGAACTAGTGGTGCACTCAACAATGATGAAATTTGAATAAATTGAAATTTTTGAGTGAAAAAACCTAAAGACTATATGCTGTGTAATTTCATTCATAAAACATTCTTTTTACAATTATTTCTTCATTTTAGTACTTAGTTGTAGCACATAAAGTTTACATTCCTTGTGGAAAGTTAGTACACGTACATGGCACATCTTAATTTTTTTCATCCCTACCCTTCTCTTTGACTTATATCTCTTATTCTCTTTCCTATTTTTTTAAAATCTCTGTAACTCTTATCTAGCTTTTCTTTTGCTCTTTTTTAAAAGTTTTATGTATTTGGTACAAGGTTTCACTACACAGCTCGGACTTGTAGTGATCTTCCTGTTTTTGGCCTTCTCAGTGCTGGGATTACAGCTGTGTACCACCACATCCAGTCTCAGTGACCTTCCCAGTGATTCTGGGGGTAGGGCTGGCATGGCATTTGGTGCCAGGGATCCAATCGCTGTCCTTGTGCTTGCCTAAGCAGGTGCTTAGTCCACTGAGCTATGTCACCATACCTTATTTTGCTCTTTATGTAGTATTTATGCCTAATGGGATATGACTCTCTGATAAAACAGAATAAACTTGAACCATTTTTAGGAAAGTGGATGCACTTTCAAAATATACCATTAAATGAAATAAATCAGGCACACAAGCTTAAATAAATATTGCATACAAGTTTAATTAAAATATGTAAGAAGTGGCATCAGAATGTAGCTCTATTTGCCAAACATGATAAAGAATTGGTTGGGAGCACAATTATAGTTGACTAGGTTTTAACCTCTGTGAATTATGAATTCCATCATCTATGGTAAGTTTCGAAGACCTCCACAACTCACTTCTCAAAGATAGAGATAAGAACATCACTTTCATTGTGTTTCTTTGTTTTGAGCAGAATAATATTTTACAAGATCTGAAACAGTGCTTTGTCATGGATCAAAATCTTGAAAGGTGGAACTGACTTGAAGATCTCATGAGCTTTACAATTCAGTCCTTTGAAAAGAAACACACATCCCGCAGCCTTTCTTGGCATCCCATGAGAGAAGAAAGGCTAATGCTTTTACATTTCCTATGTACCTAATGAGTTAAGTTCTCTCTTATATAGAAAATAAGTACTCTGTGTGGAACTTGGGAAAGTTGAGTAAAATAATACTTCACACATTGTAAGTTTTAAGAGTCTCATGGAGCTCAGATTCAGACATGATGCATTTTACTTGGTGGGTTGCCAACCTGGAAATATCATCAAAACCATAAACGGGAAGGGCACCATTCTGTGATGGTTTAAATAGACTGTGGCACGCTATCATCCTGTATGGCTTTTAAAGAGCATTGCAGCCATCAGTATAGGTGGCGAGTGTCTGTTGGATCACCGATTTGAGTCAGTGGCTAAACTCAAAGTCTGTTAGGGAGAACTCATGGAAACAGCTATACTGGTATATGGCATAGGTGTGATGCTTTCAGTAAGTTTTAAAAATATCTGTGGAATGCATACATGTTTTATCTTTAATATCTACCTGTCAAAGCATCCACAAGGCAAATTGGTTTTATAAAACAAACAGCCCCTTTAAACAAGTTGAAAAAATATTTTGATGGTCATAAAAATTAGACCAAAATGTTTGCTTCATGTATGCAGTTGGTTAAAAAAAAGTAAGACTATTAAACATGTAAAAGATTAGTTTGAGAAAAATTGGAATTGAATATGCACTCCTATGAGCACTTCTAATGAATACACTTATGATTTACTGAGCTGATAATGTGATTACCTTAATTAACATGTAATCACACTTAATCACATTTCACACTGTCCTCTTCTGTAGCTACTCCACTTTCTTCTCCCCTTCAGATTTCTAGACATCTTTCCCAATTAAGGAAAAAAAAAGCAAGTTGCTTATGCTGTTAATGTCTCTTAGCTTCCTTGAAAGGAAAGGTTTGTGCTAATATTGATTAGAGAAAATTTTAAAGTTCATGTCTTATATTCTGAATGTCTACTTTAAAGATTATGATTTCAAAGGTATTACTATTGTTATTCTCCTATTTTGTTATGAAATATTGTTTTACCTTTTTAAAAAAATGCAGAAAAGGGGATGAAAGAATAATGGGCGGAAGCACGGAGATCTTTATAATGAAGGGGACATTTTTACTGAAAAGTCCGAAGAGCATGATAATTGCTTTGAAATGCAAACCACAGTCGTATAGAAAAAGTAATGTATGTTTTTGCATAAAAATTAGGTATTATGGTTAGGAGGTTCTGCCCGGTACAAATTCAGTGAATTTTCTTTTGGAGGATACCTGATTTTGGCCTTGTGTGAATTCATTATCACATTTCTCTGTTTGCTTTTGATCTAATAAATGTAGGACTTTGAAAGGTTGGGCCAATTCAGCTTTTATAATCTCTTGGCAAGTTGTAAATGTCAGCAAATATATAGTGATTATATTTATGTAAATTTTTGCTATTTAGAATCACCCATTATTTTAATTGTGTCTAGATTTTTCTTTTCTTAGTGTTTGCTTATACACATTGGGAACTACTTTATTTTATGTCTGAGGTAAATAAAAGGTCATTTATTATCAATTCTGCTAAATTCCATGATTTTATCTAAGCTTGATGAGTTATAATAGCTGTTCTTGGTGAATTCTCAGGGGTGTGTGTGTGTGTGTGTGTGCGTGTGTGTGTAGAACTTGTATTTATTTTGGACCAGTTTTTAAATAAGCATAATGGGAAGAGTATTTACACCCCCCTCAAAAATGGCTGCTTTTTAACATTAGTTAAGGAAGTGACAGTAAGCTAAGGAAACTAGTAAAGAGACTTTCCTTACCTGAGTACCTGCGTATCGGCTATTAGCTGGAATGTCTTATGTTTTGCTCTCTCTGAATTGAGTCAAATATAAATGTTAATCATTTTGCATTTGCAACTTAGTGTTCTCAATTCAGGGAGACTTGCATAAGTGATATTTGCCCATAGAACACCTTAATTACTAGGAGCTCCGTGGTTTGTACTCTCTATTGCCTGCCCCAAGACTGTGGTCTGCAGTGTGGAGACTCAGGGTGGTCTCCACCCTGCCACACGTCAGATTGACATACATGTGAGTATTGGCATTGTCTTCTGAAGCAATTTGTAATTTCCACCTTTGTAATTAGGTTTGGCAATATCAGTTAAGTTTTAATGCAAAGACTAGAATTAAAAATATATTAGCTGTTAAATGTCTTATATTCAATTAAAATATGATAGCCAGTGTTTTAATTTATCGTAAATAACAACTGCATTTTAAATGACAGTAAAACTGCCAGAAACCCAAGGAAATAAACCATCTAAGATAACTCAGTTATGCTCTTAGCTGACATGTACATTTTGGTACATGAATAAAATGTGTAGGGGAAACAGTAAAATCACTTTTGAAAGGAAACATAATATTGAAAGCATTTGTCTAATGTTTTGAGATGTATCTAGGGTTTGGAATGAATTTGGAAGGAACTGTTTTGCTCTGCAGTTAGAATCGATATTGTATGTAATTATTTCCAATTAGAATTATTAAGGAGATATTAATAGAAGTATAGTACCTATTGATAATATGCTAGCTTTAAAATATATTAAGAATGCAGGACTAATGAGAAGCCAAAAACAGGAGATTTGCCACAAACTGATAGGAGGATATATTGATAAATAAAACTCGTTATTCTTGTCTTGTCCCATAGAAAAACAGGCAGACCACAAACACTTTCTAAATTATAAAATTGAGCTTAAGCTCAGAATACCCCTGCCACACGTCAGATTGACATACATGTGAGTATTGGCATTGTCTTCTGAAGCAATTTGTAATTTCCACCTTTGTAATTAGGTTTGGCAATATCAGTTAAGTTTTCATGCAAAGACTAGAATTAAAAATATATTAGCTGTTAAATGTCTTATATTCAATTAAAATGTGATAGCCAGTGTTTTAATTTATCGTAAAATAGCTTTTATGACTTCAGACAAAATGGCTTTTGAAAATTCTTTGTGAAAACACTAAAATTTTTCATTATTTTTGGTGCAACTGGAGATTGAACTCAGGCCCTTGTGCTTGCCAGGAAAGTGCTTATTCCACTGAGCCATCTCCCCAGCCCAAATTTTGTTATCTTAAAAAAAAATATAAATAATGGGTGTATTTCCTTAAGAGAAATGAGTTCAAGAAAGAAGTTTTAAGCCTGATTTAAGTAAGCTTTAAATGAAAACTCTGTGGTCTAAGTGCCTTCTTGGCTAATGCAAGGACCCAGGTTCAATCCCCAGTACCATGTGCCATGCCAACCACTGAAACCAAGCATGGTGGCACACCCCTGTCATCCTCGTGTTGGAGAGCTGAGGATCACTACAAGTCAGAGCTGCATAGTGAGACCCTATACCAAATAAATGAACAAACAAACAAATAAATGATTTAAAACAAAACAAAAATAAATAAATCTTACCTAAATCAAATAAAATTAAGCTCTGCAACATTTTCTTCAGGTGTATGTGCTATGCTGTGATAGTTGTGTCAGCTGCTATTTTATTAATTCACATATGTGTTTTTAACACTTAATGAACACTAGGGAGGTAGCTCAGTAGAATGACATTTCTCTGGCAAGCACAAGGTCCTGAGCTCAATCTTAGTACCACCAAAAAAAAAAAAAAAAAAATTAGTGAAATCTCTAATAGTATATAAATTAAAATCTTGAAGTAATTACCTCTAGCAATTGGAACCTCCTTTAAGAATCATTCCAACAACTTCTATTTATATGCATTGTGCATTTTTATATTTCCCTTGCATGTGGCTGATCTTTCACAATGGAAGCAATGGACAGATACAGTTTTCAGGTTCTGTAGGAATACTGTGACGTCCACACAGGCGAGGTGATGCCGAGTCAGAGGGCTCAGCTCGGTCACCTGCTTGCTGGTGGCCTCCTAGACTGTGTGCATGTGCTGGGTACTGCGCACATGTTTATGGTACTGTGCCCAACTCTTACCTAACAAAGGCTAGGATATCTCTGAGGACACAACCTAAAGAAAGACGTAGTTTTCTTTTTTCTTAAAGAGCACATATGGGGGCCTGCCCATTAGCTCAGTTGTTTAAGTAACTTCTTAAACAAAGTAATCAGGATGCTATGGTTTGATCCCCAGATCACCAAGCCATACCAGACCTGTCTTGAAGGTATCCTGAGGCAGAAAACAAACAAACAAACAAACAAAAAACTTCTAGAAGAGCATATATGCTGTGGAGCTCCTGTTTGACATAATTTCCTTCAGTAAATTTGGGGACCATTTAAATTATTTGTTCCAGTGCCTAGCCCTGCTGAGTGTCTCAATTCTTGATGTTAAAGGCGATTGCCTTAATGATCCCTCAGGTCTCTCCCTTTTCCTGCTGTGTGTGGGATCTCCCAGCTTTAGAAAGCGATACTGCCTGAATCACGGTAAATGGCCTCAAAATTAAGGAAGTTCCTTATTGTTCTTTATGTATAAATGTGAAATCTTTACAGAAACAGTCTTCAAAAATGTATTTCTAAAATAGGTTTTATTCCATCTTATTGATGTTGGCTTTTATGATGTGTGATTTTATGATTTAATACAGAACTTTCAATCTCTTTCCACCAGTTACTACATCAGTTTCTGTCTGAAACGACTACACAGACTTCTGCTTCAGGAAACCAGTACTTCAGATTATTAACATTATTTCTAACCACAGCTCTAGAGTTTGAACCTCAGAACTTCAGAGTCTACTGGAGAGAAAAAGCTTTGGAAAGGGAGATCTGTGATTAAGATTGTCTTATACGCTGGTTCTCATCTAAAAATAAGTGTCTGGTTTAAGCAAATGGCTAACTTCCACAGAGTGACTGTAGGTAGTGAGCAAGATAAAATATCCCATCTGCCCACTGCACAGCAGAACTCATTCATTTTTGCTTGTTGACCCTGGTATTCCAAAACACGAATACCGATTTAACTTAACTTACCAAGGTAGAGGAGTATTACTATTTGTGTGTATTTTATATTTTTTGCCTCTTTGAGATATTTTCCTCTTACTTTGAGAAAATGGATGTATTGAGATTTATATTTAGTGCAAAGGAGGACGTTAGGAGGGTTTTCAAGCCATAGGAACTACTTGCTGAAATGTGCTGTAGCATATTAGTCTGGTAGAATTGTGTCCAGTGATCCCCTTGTGGGACAACTTGGGAAGTGTGCGGTTTGGAGTTTGCTGCAGTGATGAAGCTGTGTTTTTTGTTTGTTTAATGTGGCATCAGGATTGAACCTAAAGCTTTCCACACAGGATTTCATGCTCTACCCACTTTTCATGCTTTATTTTGATATAGAGCCTTGTTCAATTGCCCTGTCTGACTCAAACTTGTCATTCCCCTTTGTCAGCCTCTCAGAGTGTTGGGATGACAGGCCTGTACCATCACAGCAGGCTGGGGATGCAGTCCTGACCTTGCTCTGAGGCCTGCAAGCTTTCTCTCCTACAGCATCAACTCTTTGATTAGTAGGACACCCGCCACGTCTGGGCTTCTCATTCTCTGTGCATGCAGAGTTTGCAGCCTTCGTGCACTAGTTGTGCTCCGGCCACCTGGGTTCAACTGCTGGTCTTGCACGGATCCTCATGGGGTCTCCACATGGTGGTTCTCTCACTGCCCTCCTGAAAATTCACCCCTCTTGCTCTCAATCTAAAGAATCCTCCCAAAAATCTGCTTTCTAAAATCTTGTTATCTTCCCTTCAGAATCCTTTAATTGTCAACCTATAGTTTCATTCTCAGTCCTTTTAAGAGTTCTCTGAAATACATACTTTGAACTTGAGCCTCCTTTTCTTGGGGAGGGAAGGGTACCAGGGATTGAATTCAGGCAAGCACTTATTCTATGGAGCTATCTCCTCGGCCCCTTGCCTGTCCCTTTCTTTTCTTTTTTTTTCCATTTATTTTTATTTTATTAAAATACAAATGTCAATCAGACAGTTTCAAAACACCTTCACCATACAGAGTCGATGAATTAATACATAGCAAACTGTTTTCATAACGTTTTGGTATTGTACAAGGTGCATACATGATATTATATTTACAGGTTTTTTTATAGCTGAAATTATATCAAAAATTCAATAATTATTTACCTAGTGGATGACAATAGCACTAAAAGCTGACATAATATCCTGTCCAACCACCATTAGTGCAGATCTTGCCTATCATAGAATTATGTAGAAGCACAGCATTATCTATCCCAACTGTACTGTCTATACACACACATCATGATTTTTTCTTTCTACAACCCTTCCTTTGTCTACACCTGTCAAAATGTTCAGATTTCCACAAAATATCCCTGCTTCATATTCCTGTTACAGTAAATCTAAATAGAACACCTTTTCCTCCCCTCTTGAACATATATGCACATGACTGTTTCTATGAACAACACCTCTCTTTTCAAACTTATGCAGTGGTAGACTTCAGAAGAAAACCTAACTTCCCCCTTTTCTTATTCTCTACATCTAACCAAAGCAACTGTTCAGAGTGATAACTGATTCTGAGTTGCATAATATAATAGAACTTTCTAAAAAATGAAATTAGACTGAGGAAATAGATTCTATGGAGAAAGTATTATCATTCTCCTAAGTTCTGGCGAGATAAAGCACTCCAGGTTTTACCATGAGTTGTTTCTGTGAAACTGTCATTGCTTCTGGGGCTTTTTTAAAAATTTTATTTTATTTTATTTTATTTTTTTAAAGGAATAGAATATATTTTCACAAATTTCTGTACTGTGTCTTAAGAAAAATAAATAGGCACCTCCATAAATGTGAGGTCGCTGGGATAGGGGTTGTGCTTCTCTGTGTGAGTCAAGGAATGCAGGAGATGTGTACGTATTGTTAGTGTTGTGGAAAGCAACCCAGTGAGGCCTCAAGCCTGAGTCTATCCAGAATGGTGTGACCAATTTTGACACCATGTTACACATAAATAAGCATTGAAAATGAAACCAGACAACCGTAGTAAATTCTACCTTAACTTTTTATAAACTATGTTATATGGATAACTTCAGTTTTACCAATAGGCTGATATATTTTAATAATTTTGAAAAAGCAAGTATTAAGTTTGAGTTGGCAGAGGTAACCTAACCAACTACCATTATGTTTGGCACTATGAGATAGACCTTTCAATAAAAGGATTGAAAGATTTTTAAAAAGCCTGATCTTTCTGGGACTATGCTGCAGTGTTTCTGCTACTCTCAGGTTTCTTCCAGCTGAACATACCGTCTCCTCACCCTGCACAGTTGATGTGACTTTGTAATGGTTTGTTTTATTACCTGCTCACTTACCCTTGTGTTCCCTCTACATTATTTTTCTTAAATTTCATTTTTTAAACATGTAATCCCTCTTCTGAAAATTTTCCATGGTTTCTCATTACCTAGAGCAATAATTAAACTTAACCTGGTAATTGAGAGCTATGTACAATAACTACAATTGTTGTGATTTTTTAAAAAATGTAAAACTTCAAATATACTGAAAATTACAGAAAATCATAAACCTCCATGAACAAATTACCCATGTTTCACCAATTTTATCCAGTACTTTTTTTTTTTTTTTGCTTTGATTTAGTTTTTAATTTATGAGCCTTTTATTACCTGGCCCTGGACTGCTTGACCATACTCACACAAGAGAGGACAAACAGAGAGGAACCTTAGAAATATAAAGGTTTTTAAAGTTAGAGACCACATCCTGTTTGGCAAACAAATGTCATTTAACACAGAACAGTACCTTTAGGGACAGCATGACTGTTACTCAGCATACTTTTTTCTGGAAACCTTGTTTAGCTCTCGTTTAATGTATATCTGCGTGTACAAGTGGTCTTAACTACTACATGTTTGATTTTGTAAAGACAAAGATATTTAGAGTTGAAGTCCCATTTGATGCTCTTGCTGTACTCATTCAGTGTTTATGGTACTGTGTAGCTCCACAATGCTCCTGGCAGTCATTGTGTTGTCTTGTGTTGTATAAGTAAGCAAAGCCTCTTTCTCCAGGACATTATGAGTTTTCACTGTGCTTCAAGGTCCATTCTTACTGGCTGGGTGGGGGACTTGGTATAATGCTGGTTTAGTCAGGATCAAGCCCTGGGCTTGATCCTTAGCTCCACACAAACAAACAAACACAAAAACACAAAACAGTTATATCATTATATATATGTATTTCTCCAGGGTAGAAGGACATAGATGGAGCTGCTACTTTTTTATTTTCAGATTGCCCTCAAGTAATTGGCCGTATTTAGAGGCTGCAACCACTGAAAGAGTGAATTTGTGTTGTATTATATAATCAATTGTTTGGCTCAGTTTTATTACATTTCATAAATACAAAAACATAAAGTCTTCTCTCTACAAATAATTTGTTATGTATTTTTCAAATTCTTTAACAGAAATGGAATGATACAATTAAGCTCACAGGGTAACCTAATATACTTACTTCAATAGTACAGTCAGAGTTATGGTTTTGTACTCAATTTTCTGAATTTCTTACATTTTTGTATGTGTGCTGCTACTTTGTTAGTTCCCCTTTGGCATTGGAATTTCACAGCTTTTGATTTCCTGTTTTTGCTCCAGATTATGCTTTATATATTTAGCTATTTTGATATGCTATTAATATTCATACATTTTCACTTTTGTGTACTGTTGCTTTGTGTAACATCCACAATTTATATTTTAGTTCAAATATGCAAAAAGTTCTAATTAGTTTTCTTTGAGATGGGTGTGATTTGATGGGCCTAATTTATTCAGATGCTTAACAAATTTTGCTAGTTTGCAAAATACATTTTCTAAATACACACACACGTGTGCACACATGCACACACACTTTGAGAACCATTGTTCCTCCTCTTGATCACTACCTAGTAGCATAAAGGTTTTGATCATTGGGTAAATGCATCATTTAATGTTTTAATTCTTTGCCTTTGTACATGTTTTCATTTGTTTTGTCTGATACAAGGTCTTGCTGTATAGGCAGGTCTTAAACTATCTGTGTAGCCCAGGCTGGCCTTAAACTCAGGGCAGATCTCCTGCATCAGCTGCCTAAGTGCTGAGCTCACAGGTGTGTGCCACCATGCTCTGCTACATATGTTTGTTGATCCATTGATTTTCTTAGTTTGTGTATTATTGTTTCATGCCCACTGTACATTTTTCTTTGTAACATCATTTCTTAATTATAAGAATTTTATCAGTGTTCAAATACTGACCTTTTACAGTTAAACACAATACATCTATCATCTCAAAGTTATACCTTTAAATTTGCTTATGAAGTCCAGTCTCTTATTTTAAAGCTAAATAAAATCACATTTGGCTGTTCTCTTTATGACTTACACTTTTGTGACTATTTTAAGAAGTCCCTCCTATGTGAATGGCTTTACCAAGTTGACATCCCTTTGGGGGGCTGTTGGTGAAAACTCCATAGTTGGGCTGTGTTGCCCTGGTGGGGGCTGACCTTTGGGGAACACTACCCTGAACAAGAAGTGCTACACCGACTTCCTGGCTAGGCCTGCTCAGAGGCGAGCAGTGTGAGGCTTCCATGGAGTCATTAAATATTCCTTTGCCTAGATTCCAGGATGCTCCTGAGAAGAGGAGGCTCCCTCAGAGCAGGAAAGCCTATCAAGACTGAAACAGTGAGCTCTTTCTTCAGAGTTGTCAAAATTCTCAAAGCCTACAGCCTCAAAGTCTTGCTAGAAGACAGGCAGTAGGACACAGAAAGACCCACAGGGTCCCAGCAGTACCCCCATAAGCTCCTTTGGTTCCTGGGCTGTTACAACTAACCCTCCTATGCCTAAGAAACAAAGTGCTGAAGTTATTGGAAGGCCTAGGAAAACCAGAGTGTCCATTTCCACAGAAGCTTCTGAGGGTTTTGAAAAAGGCTCAAGATCTGTACAATTTGTAGAGAAATCAGAGTATCCTGAGAACTTTGAGAGTTCTTTTGGTGTGACCCCACTGGAGGCCTACTTAAGTTCCACCTCTGTATCTCTGGGAACTGGCTGAAGGGTGAGTAGGGAATGGTGGTACATGCCTGTCATCCCAGCCTTTGGGAGCTTGAGACAGGAGAATCACTGGGAGTTCCAGAGCAGCCTGCGGGCTACAAAAGTGAGGCCAACCTGAACTGCACAACAAGACTGTCTTAAAAAAAAATTAAAATATTTATATAATTAAATACTAACAAATTCTACAGATTAGTGAAAAGTTGTTGAAACTTTTCTCTAAAAATTGTTAAACTAGGTAAATTTATAATTCTAATCCTCCTGAAGTGGCCAGAAAGAAACAAAACAGATCACTCATTAGAATAAAAAAAAACAAAAACAAAAAAAAAAACAACAAAGAAAACCCTTTTAATCTGATTCTTAAAGCAATGATTGTTAAAATAACCTTTGGGTGGTCAGGGACTAGTTCAGCAGCATAAGTGCCTGCCTGGCAAGCATCAGGTCCTGAGTTTGATACACACTTGGAAAAATCCCACCAAGTAAAACCATTCTTAAATTCAGCAAAATAACCCAATATAGTCCAGTAGTCTGTAATAGTTGTGAGTTACCAGAACAACAGGTGATAGTCTGAAGTTGTTCACTTGAGCCTTTTACAGCTCAGCATAGAATTTTGTTGAATTCAAACACCTACAGTCTTTAGTCTGGCATCTAGTATGAAAAGGTCCTTTAAAGGCTTTTTTACAGCTCCTGTAACTGCAATGGAACACCTATCTCTGACAAAACAAAACAAAAAAGGAGGATACAAAGTACTGTTTTACTGTGAAAAAATATGTTTACAAAAGATAGGATAGATATACAGCTGTTTTCTCTTAGTTCATTGAGAAGTTATTGTTTAGTCAAGATATGTCTGCATCTTGTCCTCTGAATAACTAATATGAACACAACAATCTGCAATGTATAAGTTATTGTAACTGTTCTACCAACCTGTTTTGAAACTGTTTCATTGCTATTTTATTTTTTTCTCATTAAAATGAACAAAAAACCATTCTTTTAAAGAAAGTCAGTGAATAGATATACACATTTCTATAATTCACAAAGGCTATATTACATTTAAAAGTCTTATTTATAGTTTGACTAATTATACAATAACTGCTGTCAACTGCGATACATTCAATGGTGTTAGTGCCTACAAATACATGTTCAACATTTTCTGCATGATGTGATGAAACTGGGTGTGGTGCTGCATGCCAGTAATCCCAGCTCTGGGGAGGCTGAGACAGGTGAATCACTACAAGTCTGAGCTGCATAGTGAGACCCTGTACCATATAAGTAAAAAATTAAATAAAAAATAAGGGCAAAATTTATAAGTTTGTGTTACACTGTTAAAAGAAAAAGGAGAAGAAATAGTTGAAAAAATTTTATTAAAGCATCAATTAATTCAATTAAAGGTATTTCACCAGAATGCTTGCATTGTGTTTGATCTATATAATCTGATTTAACTGAGCTGAGGAATTGGCTGCTGTGTTTTCATAATGAAAGGTAAAGTGAGTGTGCACTGTAATTTCTGAATCAAGGCTTTGGGGCTGTCAGCATATCTACTGGCCCTCACACAGGGATTTGCTTCTTTTAATAGTTTTGATTATTGCTAAGTCATAGAAGTGACAATTAAAAAACCGTGATGTAGCTAAAAAAAAAAAAAAAAAAAACCCTCTACCTCTTTAGCCTAATACGAAGAGCTTGATTCTGTGTGTTGCATCGGGCTGGAACCTCTTTTCCTTCACGGTATTAGTACCATTTGAATTAATGCTTAAATAGAGTAGAACGCATTGTGGCTTCCTGGAGATCAGTCAGCACTGCATTCGCTGGCATGAAGAGAGCAAGGACCATGCAGTAAAGTCATCTTAGAAGGCAGGTTTCACTCTTTCTCTGAATTCTCCTTTTCTGAGGTTCGATGAGATGTTTTAAAATATTTTATTCTTTAATTGAATAGCAAAAGACATTGTACTTTCTGCAAGAGTCATTGGCATATTGCCATAGAAATGGCAGAGAAGTTCAGATTTGCCTTTTAAGTGATCAACACTGCATTCTTATTGCATGACATTTTGTAAGTTGATTTACTTTAACCAAAACATCAGCTCCAAATTACCTGAAATAGAGAGAAAACTTATGATCCAATTTTCCTGCTGTACTTAAAATGTAATGCAGTGAGTGTGTCGCTAGGAGGAATTTCAGCTCTGAGCAGGAATGCAAAGGCTCAGCATGCAAGCAGAGTGCTATGCTGTTATTGTTTCCTCTTTAAATTTGTTGTGGTGGTGGGGGTATTGAATCTAGTCTTTACTTTATGTCTCTAACCAGTCCTCCTTTTCCTTTTGAAATAGGGTCATGCTGGGTCACAAAGTGCCTGGGCTGGCCTTGGACATGTGATATTCTGACATCAACCTCACGGAGTGCTGGGCTATGAGTGAACATCACTACATTCGCCTCTTGTCCATGCACTGTGGAGGCAGAACCCTGCCTCTGTCATCTGATCCTGCCTATATCATTGGCGCTTGGCATAGAGGACTGGAATACAGTCACTCTGTTCAAAAGACAGAGCCAGGCATGGCGGCTCATGCCTGTAATCCCAGCAGGCAGATTGCTATGAGCCCAAGGCCAGCATGGGCTGCAGAGTGAGCTGAGGACCAACCCAAACTGCACTGTGTAGTGAGATTCTGTCTTAAGAAAACCCAAATAAATGAATGAATGAATGAATGAATGAATGAATGAATGAATGGATGAATGAATGAATAAAACAAAATGAAATAAATAAAATGTAAGCATCTTGGGAAGAAATGTAAATTGTTTCACATTTAATTATAAAAATTACAGAGAACATAAATATATGTACCTGTGTGTGTGTGTGTGTGTGTGTGTGTGTGTGTGTGTGTGTTTCTAGGTCCTTTTTCACTTCAGATAGTTGATATGCCACATCAAGGTTTTCTAAAGCACAATTTACCGTATGAACTGACTTTATGTCGCAGCTACATTTTGTAGTCACACGTAGCTTTTCCAGTGGAGATAGATCTACATTTTTGTGCTTTTTTAAAAGTATTTCTTACTGAATTTTAGACTTACTTTTTGAGCATAATTTTGTCAAATCATGAAAACAGCAGCAGAATGTGCAGCCTTTCCTAGAATGAGTAGCCTTCAGATTCATAATCAGGCAGGGCTCTGCTCAAAATGTGTTTTCTGATTTTTCCTCCATTCCTCAGGTGTCTGTTAACCTCTGTCCTCCTTGAATTTGTCTTGAGTGATTCCTCTGCCAGATGCTCCCCAAGCGCTTGTGGACAAGCTGCTTCTGCACTTTGCTCTTTAAACTCCTGGTTGGAAAAACAAAGGAAATAACTTTTTGGTTTCAATCTAGGTTGAAGTGCAAATAAACTGGAAGGAGCTGGCATGCTCCTTGCTTGTAAGGAATTCATGGGGATGTGCATTTGGAAGCTGGATGGATACCACTCTGGGGACACCCCCATGTGTTAGGGAGTGATGAGGGGCTGGTTGGTAGAGGAGAAGCTTCCCATTCTGGTGCTGGGGTTCTGCCTGGAGACCCTCCCAGAGCTCTGAAGCTGAAAGGGCCATAAAGAGCTTCACAGATTGCCATCAAGGAGCCAGTCTTTGCATTTCTGTCAGTCCCAAGCCTCAGGCTGTTCCCTGCCCCATCAGGGTCTCAGTGTTTTGCGTTGGCATAATCATTCATTCATTATATATTTATTTAAGCTTGGCACTCAGTTGTAGTTATAAAAACAGATCAGACATGGACTTCTCATTCCATTCAGAATGAAATGAACAGATACACTGATTTAGTACGCAGAAGCTTGTGTGATTTTATAGACCTCATAGTGAAAACTGAGGCAAGTGCTCTGCTTTCTCGGGACCATAGCAAAAGGAATTTCTAGTACATTGTAGATTCAGACTGGGAAATGATTCCTCAAATATTCATTAAGGGTGTAAATCTCCATCTACAGCATTAGAGTTTTTTCTCATTTGACAATGCATTTTAGGAAATTTCCTAGTTGTGTGATCAGTGGAGCAGGTATTTCCACAAATTCAGAAGGCTCAACATCACCAGGTGATACAATCTTATGGAAGCATCTTTGTCTATTGAGTCCATCCTTGGCCAAAATATCTTTCTTTATACACTGAATGAGTGTCATTCACTGAAGTCTTGATGCATGATGAAGTTCAGGATGTTGAATAGCATTAAATATCTTTGTACTTCAATAAATGTATTTTATAAACCTTTTCATGTGCTTATTTTTGCTTAAAATATTTCCTATTCATTGTTGTTTTGTTTTTCAAGAATATATAAACAGAACTATATAGATAGATTTTTCAGTGAGGATTTTTCTCTCAGGTTTTTGGTCTAATTGCCCTAAAGTGTTTTACTTCTGTCTTTATTTTTTGTTGCTGTTGGCTTATATATTCTTTTCTTTATACACACACACACACACACACACACACACACATATATATATATATATAATATTTAAGATAATATCCCTTTATGTCCTATGAAAACCAAATAAATGCATTTTAGTTCACCTTCTGTTGTTAGTTTTTGTGCTATTTTAATTGAAGTTCTTAAATTTGCAATATTCATTATAATTCTCAAGTTTTTTAAAAATCTTATGTCTATGTACTTTATTTGTTTACTTTTTATGTGACAGGTTATGTTTGTATATTTTTATGAAGTTCAGAAGTTTTGAATCCAAGTAACTTCTCCATCTCGAATTATTTATTTGGGTTATCTAGAATTTATTCATTGTATGGCTGCAAGAAGATAATAACAGAAATAATGCGTGTGCTCTGTGACTGACAGTAGATTTACGAACATGGGTCTGGTGTCTTTATGCTTGCAGAATAACTCGAGGCTGAGAGTTCCTGGGCTAATGGTCTTTTTCACTGTCTCCTCAACAGCATCTGTGGAGGAGTTGGTGCCTTTATGTACAAATTGCTGCCTCTTCAGGGCCTTCTGTTCTTCTTAAAAGTTTTTACTGTTTGCCTTAACTGTGAGGAATGATAAACATGAAACCAAACAAAATGTTCTTTACATAAAATTGCATTGTCTGTTGGAAAGCTTAATGCATGTCCTGAGTGGGTAATGAAACTCAGTACACGTATTAAGGAGAGTCATGAAACGTCTCAGATCCCACTATTTGTTTCTCAATAGGCTAATTAAAATTAGTTGGCCACTTTATACTTTTGAAATTATAATAGAAAATGTTAAAATTAAACTTGCAATTACTTTATGGGCTTTCATTTGTTTAAACTTACATTAATTTAGTCCTAATAGCTGACAAAAAAATCTCCTATCTCAATATTAAATGAAGTTAATGTGGTACCTTATGCTTATTATTAAAGTGCTGTGTAATTGCTAAAAATTTTTAGACCATAAATGTATGTCAAATATTCTATAGTCCAAGTTTTGCTATTCAAATATAGTAAGTAGGTCATTCTCCTCTCCATCTTTTGCTCAAAAGAGTGCATATACTTTTTTCAGACATTTTCCATTGAGAATTTCAATTCTTTCATATTTTTGTTTAAACATATTTGCTTTCAAACAGGTTGGAAGGCAAGAGAATCTGTAGTGAACAGAGCATCAGTGAGAATGACATGTGTTGTTATTCAACCTAATTGTGAGTTACTTGTTTTGAACTATATTTCTTATAAAGAAAAAATTTTAAAACTACTATAACCATGCCCCAGTGACTCCTTCCAGCCAGCTCTATAAAAAACTTGAATTGACAAGGTATTTCTGAATGAGATAATTATTTTTTTTTCATGCACTAGATAGAACATGTCCTGGGAACTGCAGTAATGCATGTAGATAAAAATGTATTCTTTTTTTATGTAGATATCAGAAGCCAGAGTGCTGTAAATAATTGTTCATGCAACAGCTGTTGTTTTGTGACAAACACTACAGGTGTCCTGTGATACAGAGATGGCTCAGCAGTAGGAGGAAGCGCTCTGCTAGGCACAGTGTAGTGCAGGGTGTGGTATGTGCCTCAAGGAAGACGCAGCAAAGAATTTTGAATATTGAAAGAAGAAGGAATTGTTCTGGGTGGAAGGGGGCAGAGTTCAGGAAAATACTTTAGAAAGGGGATAACATTTAAGCTTTGGATTAAAATGCAGTTTCACTGGAACATGCTGAGATGGAGCAAGAGAACAAAATAAAGCAATCAGAGGATTTGGATAACTACATTGTGCACAAATCCTGTATTAGGCTTTCTTTGCCTCATGTTTCTTTGTTTATACTACTAATGTTTTTTACTTGGTCTATTTTCTGTCTTCAAGTAGGATCAATTTTCTCATTTTCAAAACAGTATTATATAGAATTACTTTTATATTCTTTTAAGAATCTTTAAGGATTTGTAATATGCTGTTTAATTATTCTCAACAATTGAAATATGATCTGTTTGCTACATTTTTCATGCTACTTATTGTGCTCCTAACATTTTTGCCTCGTAACACATGTAATCTTTAATTATACTTCTACTAAAATGTTCTGTTAGTGTCTCTGCCTCCTAATTAGGAGTTTCATGACATTAGGGGCCATTTCTTTTCTTTCCAGTACATTCATATATTACAAAGCTATTGTGCAGATGCACAATAGATACTTGTTGAATTAATGTAGAAAGAAATAAAAGTGAATGATATTTTACACTTATTTTATTTTAAAAAAGTTTTTCATTTGGTATAAAGAAGGTACAAAGAGCAGCTTAGCTCCCAAGAAACAGGTCAGTTGATTCATCCTGAATTGTTGATTTTCAAAGTAAAAAAAAAAAAAAAAAAAAAAAAAAAAAAAAAAAAAAAAAAAAAAAAAAAAAAAAAAAAAAAAAAAAAAAAAAAAAAAAAAAAAAAAAAAAAAATATATATATATATATATATATATATATATATATATATATATATATAGAGAGAGAGAGAGAGAGAGAGAGAGAGAGAGAGAGAACCTATTGCTTTCTCATGTCGATTTGAAAAAAATCTCTGCATTTACAGAAAACTTTTAGGGTTTGAAAATAAAATTTAACTACCTGATGAATGTACCTCACCCCTTTCAGCATATACTTGACTTTGACTCCTCAATAGGCCTCCCAAGAATAGAGCACACCATAGCACAGTGGTTCAGCGTGTGGCGAATGATTGTCTCAGGTCAAATCCCGAAGCATCACCTTCTATTGATGCCGCCTGGGGCTATTTATCTCCTATGACTTCTGTCTTTGTCCTTGCAAAATGCTTTCTTTGGCAATGATGATGGAGTGAGTTTATAATTTAAAATGATTAGATGAGAAAAGTTTTATGGGAATAGGAAATTTTATTTTAACATATCCTACCATTTATCTGCTCTTCAAAAAATGAGCTAACATCTAAATTATATAAAGAACTCAGAAAATCAGATTTCCCAAACATAAAGACACAATCCAAAAATGGGCATCTGAAATAAATAGACATTTCTTAGATGAAGAAGTACATTGAAACAGCAAATA